>JARQOC010000001.1:190578802-190631207 GCA_033576535.1 Allobates femoralis
GCAATGGAAATAGGCTCTGCAAGGGGTTTTTAAAAAATATTATTGATCAGCCGGTGAACTCTGGCAATCTTGGCTGAGTGGGTCAATTGTGGGAAAAGACTCTGTTGTGACCTACCTTCAAAATAGCTTCTCAGTGGTTAACCTATGGCAATCTTGGCTGTGTCGGTCAACTGTGGAAAGAGGCTTTATTAGGGGGTTTTAATTTAAACTGATGCTCTGTGGGGAATCCCTGAAATCTGTCTTTGTGGGCGACTGTTAAAATGTTAATCTTACTCATTTACTCATTTACTCTTGCCATGTATCCAGGATTGCTTTGGTGATAGAACCACTTTAAAGGTCCAGTTACACACACAGGTAATTGTGCAGAGATTGTTCGCAGATCTCTGGTTGCAGTGAAATCATGGACACATTGTTACATTTTGTACACGGCCACAAAATGTAACAATGTGTCCATGATTTCACTGCAAACAGAGATCTGCCAACAATCTCCGCACAATTACCTGTGTGTGTAACTGGGCCTTAAGTCATTTACCTATCCACATTTGTTTGCAGTAGTGATGGGCGAATCCTAAATTACTCGGAATCGCTTGACTCTAGCGAGTCCAAGCACAGGACTCACTACTCGTTGTGAGTCTAGCGAGTCCAATGTTAATGAATGGGGAAGCGAGTAATAGCGAGTAGTGTGAGATTTACAAATCGCAGATGTGTCTCGGAAGCTTCAGCCTGAAGCAATCCTAGTTTTGTCATTTATTTGCATTGGACTAGTTTACTTTGCAACTGTAATCGCTGGCTGGGAAACTCGCACAGATAAGAGTCCTGTCTTCTTTGTGTGCTGGCTCCAGGGTCCTAGAGCCTGCCTGCTGCCTGATGTAGCAGAGCTCAGATTGTTCTCAGTCTGCTCATTCCCTGTGTACAGACATGAATGTCTGTGCACAGAGATGATGTAGCAGAGCTGAGATTGTTCTCAGTCTGCTCATTCCCTGTGCATATACATCTATATCTATGCACAGGGATGAGCAGAGAGGACGGAAGAGGATTTTTTAAATTAAAGATGGAGTCTCTAATGGCTTTTTTTTTTATTTCTAATAAAAAAATTCTCTGTGTTGTGTTTTTTTTAAAACAATTTAATAGAAATTCATGGCGGTCATGTCTAATATTGGCGTGACCGCCATAAATTTCGGGCTTAGAGCCAGCTGATAATACAAAGCTGGCCCTAACCTCTATTACCCAGCGTGCCACCGCCACCAGGGCCGCTGGAAGAGCGGGGTTCAGCGCCAGAGGATGGCGCTTCAATGAACGCGCTATCTTCTGGGGCGGCTGCGGGCTGCAATTTGCAGCGGGGGGTGCCCAGAAAGCTTGGGAATCCCTGCGCTGCGGATTCCAGCCCCCAGCTGCTTAGCTGTACCTGGCTAGACATAGAAATTGCGCGGAGCCCCACACATTTTTTTGACTCCGACTCCGAGACGACTCCGACTCCGAGACGACTCCGACTCCGAGACGACTCCGACTCCGAGACGACTCCGACTCCGAGACGACTCCGAGACGACTCCGACTCGACTCCGAGACGACTCCGACTCCGAGACGACTCCGACTCCGAGACGACTCCGAGACGACTCCGAGACGACTCCGACTCCGAGACGACTCCGACTCCGACTCGACTCCGACTCCGACTCGACTCCGAGACGACTCCGAGACGACTCCGAGACGACTCCGACTCCGAGACGACTCCGACTCCGACTCGACTCCGAGACGACTCCGACTCCGACTCGACTCCGAGACGACTCCGACTCCGAGACGACTCCGACTCCGAGACGACTCCGACTCCGAGACGACTCCGACACGACTCCGACTCCGACTCAACTCCGACTCCGACTCGACTCCGAGACGACTCCGAGACGACTCCGAGACGACTCCGACTCCGAGACGACTCCGACTCCGAGACGACTCCGACTCTGAGACGACTCCGAGACGACTCCGACTCCGACTCCGACTCCGAGACGACTCCGACTCCGAGACGACTCCGACTCCGAGACGACTCCGACTCCGACTCGACTCCGAGACGACTCCGACTCCGACTCGACTCCGAGACGACTCCGACTCCGAGACGACTCCGACTCCGAGACGACTCCGACTCCGACTCGACTCCGACTCCGACTCGACTCCGAGACGACTCCGAGACGACTCCGACTCCGAGACGACTCCGACTCCGACTCCGAGACGACTCCGACTCCGACTCGACTCCGACGACTCCGACTCCGAGACGACTCCGACTCCGAGACGACTCCGACTCCAAGACGACTCCGACTCCGACTCGACTCCGAGACGACTCCGACTCCGAGACGACTCCAACTCCGAGACGACTCTGACTCCGAGACGACTCCGACTCGACTCCGAGACGACTCGACTCCGAGACGACTCCGACTCCGAGACGACTCCGACTCCGAGACGACTCCGACTCGACTCCGAGACGACTCCGACTCCGAGGCGACTCCGACTCTGAGGAGACTCCGACTCTGAGGCGACTCCGACTCTGAGGCGACTCCGACTCCGAGGCGACTCCGACTCTGAGGAGACTCCGACTATGAGGAGACTCCGACCTCGAGGCGACTCCGACTCTGAGGCGACTCTGACTCTGAGGCGACTCCGACTCTGAGACTCTGACTCTGACTCTGAGACTCTGACTCTGAAATTCATTAAATAATAAAAAAAATGCGTGGGGCTCCGCGCAATTTCTATGTCTAGCCAGGTACAGCTAAGCAGCTGGGGGCTGGAATCCACAGCGCAGGGATGCCCAAGCTTTCTGGGCACCCCCCGCTGCAAATTGCAGCCCGCAGCCGCCCCAGGAGATGGCGCGTTAATTTGATATCTACATTGTTATGTTGATCTGATCCCTGCTGGGCTAGAACCTCTTATCTTGCTGTGTTAATTACCTACAATAGACTAAATTGAATTGACTACAGGCTATTCACTTGGTATACTTCTTGTAAACTAGCAGCCTCTGTAAATCAGTACGCTTCCAGCTTATCTTAAGGACTGTTCTATCATAGAAGCTAGGAATATGACATGATATAATTACAATATCTAGTCCAGGATTGCATATAATGTATAAGTAAATCACACTGTGTTACTTGAGACATCAATCATATCTCCCTGTTGATATTGACATCCTGCTGATCACAGATTAATTGGATTCATGTAAATTCCTGTTTCTATTGTAAATATTGAAATGTCATGTTGAACTATGTTATACTATTTCAATACATATGAAAGCACTGGTTTTTGGTTGCTATAATCTCTGTCATCTCATGTCAATTGCCTGTAATCTGTAAATCGTGTGCCTATGCAGAGGGAGGGTTGGTCCGGACCAGTAGTGTTTTTAATTGTTTTTAATATTTTTCTTGGCTCTTTTGTGCCATTACACATTATAATTTAATAAATTTCACTTGCATTAAAAATTGTTTCTGGTTGTGCTTCGCTATACAGGGGTACTTTTTCTTCTGTTCCCTATCCTCCTATCCTACCCCTGTGCGGATGCACCCATTGTATACTTAGCGAGACAGCTGCAGCCCTGCTTTCCCCTTTCCAGGAGATGGCGCGTTCATTGAAGCGCCATCCTCTGGCGCTGAACCCCGCTCTTCCAGCGGCCCTGGTGGCAGTGGCACGCTGGGTAATAAAGGGGTTAATACCAGCTTTGTTATACAAGCTGGTATTAAGCCCGAGATTCTTAATGTCAGGCCACGTTTGACCCAGCCACTAAGAATCTCCAATAAAGGGTTAAAAAAACACAACACAGAGAAAATTTTTTATTTGAAATAAAAAAAAAAGCCATTAGGGACTTCATCTTTAATTAAAAAAATCCTCTTCTGTCCGACGTAGTCCAAAACGCGATGTCCTCTCTGCTACATCCCCTGTGCATAGATATAGATGTCTATGCACAGGGAATGAGCAGACTGAGAACAATCTCAGCACTGCTACATCATGTCTGTGAGCAGGCAGGTTCTAGGACCCTGGAGCTGCACAGAGAAGACAGCTGGACTCGGCTCGCAATGTAACAGCAGTTATCTGCGAGTTTCCCTGCTATCACTGGCACAGTAGCCGAGTCTAATGCAAACAATGGCAATCCTAGTGTTGTCAGCGTTTCTGACAAAACTAGGATTGATATTGATTTGCATTGGACTCGTGTGAGTGATCACTGGGAAACTCGCAAAGTACCGAGTCCTGCGAGCCCCTTACTACTCGCCGAGTAACGAGTCCTAGCGAGTGGATTCGCCCATCCCTAGTTTGCAGGGCTCTAACCCCATTTTGTTTCCTATTGCAGCCTACTAGTTCTTACTATGACCATTTCACAGCCATTTTTCAGCAATGAAATTTGAGTCACCATTGACTTTTATGGGGTTCGTTGGTCAGGGTCAAGTCAGTTCAGGTCTGCTTCCAGAAATTAATTATTTTATTTTTAGTCCAGCCAAACTCGTCAAACTTGAACATTAATCCGTTCATCACTATTCTTGATGCATTTTAACAAGTATCCATTAAGTTACATTTTTACTGGGGGTAAGGTGGTGTTTGAGAAACAAATATTTGCTAAGAGTGAAGAATTGCTTGGCTGCAGCTATGATTTACACTCATATGTTAAGCACATGTAGAACTCTATGAGCAGACATGTCCTTGAGGAAAAATAAGACATATATTGGTCTTATGGTCAGGTTTTGTACTTTTCAAACAGAATGCACCCATGGGACATGCAACTTTCAGACTTTGTGCTATTTTTGTCATATATTTTCCCGAGGCTTTTCCAGTTTACAGTAATGTATATATGTGGTTATTTTCTTTTATGATTATATTAAATAGATTAGACTGGTCATCAAATCCATTGCTCAATAACTTCAGATATAATATACTGTAGGTGAGAGTTATCTAATGCTGATGTATTTGAAAAAGAAAAGTATAAACAGATTATTTATTTATTTGATAAATTTTATCTTTTTTACCTGACTGGGTAGGTTCCCCCCCATTTAAAAAATCTGAACAAATAACTAAAAAGCAAAATAGTGAAAAAGCAAACAGCATACATGTCAACCTTAATGTGTAGTTTTAAAACCGTTTTCTTTTTTGTTCCATTTAAAATTGCTTTTAGATTCAGTCTAAAGGGCCCGTTTCATGCTTCAATGGTCGAATGATCTGATCAACGATCCGACTTGACCTAGATCGCTTGAACGTCATTGAACGCAGCAACAATTTCGCGACAAGCAAACGATACTTGTGGTCGTTAGATCACCTACGTCCTTCACTTCTCAATAGGCGAGGTCATTAACGACGTCGGTATCAAGGTCTCACACACACCCGTGCTGCAGGTTGGACGAACGATCATTGTTTGGTTTTAAGTCTGGTTCAAAAACCTCCGATGAACGATCTGCCTAATTATCCTTGATCGTTTGTACATGTCACACTGAATGACGTCGTTTGAACGACTGAAAACCAGTTAGGTTTCAACAATATCTTTAACGATATCGTAGCGTGAAACCCTTTAAGGGTACTTCACACACTGCAACATCGCTAGCGATATCGCTGAAACGTCACAGGTTTTGTGACGTAACAGCAACCTCTCCAGCGATGTTGCAGTGTGTGACACGCATCAGCGACCTGGCCCCTGCTGTGAGGTGGCTGTGAGGTACAAATCATTCAGGACCATTTTTTGGTCCTTGGTCTCCCGCTGGTGAGCATGCATCGCTGTGTGTGACAGCGAGAGACAAATGATCAGCGACCTCCCAGCCAATGCCCAGCGTCGTAATCAGGGTAAACACTGGGTAACTAAGCAGTGCTCTCTGCTTAGTTACCCGGTGTTTACCCTGGTTACCAGTGTCCTCCCGCTTAGCCCAGCCTGTAAGCGGGAGGACGCTGGTAACTAGGGTAAACACCGGGTAACTAAGCAGAGCGCGCTGCTTAGTTACCTGGTGTTTACCCTGGTTACCAGTGAGGTCGCTGCTGACTGGTTGCTGGTGAGTCTGCCTGTTTGACAGCTCACCAGCAACAGCATAGAGACTTTCTAGCGATCCCGGCCAGGTCGGATCGCTGGTGGGATCGCTGGAAAGTCTCAGCGTGTAAAGGGGCCTTAAGAGTTTAGGAACACACATGTTACAGATTCAACAAAGGTTCTGATTAGTGAAAATGTGTCCATAGAAATATACAGCACCACAGGCTCTGTAGGAGATTAAGGGTGCAGCCTTTATATGGGATATAGAGGGGTGCAGGCTCGATATAGAGGTGTGCAGGCTTTGAAGGGGATATAGGGGGTGCAGACTGTGTAGGGGATATAGGGGTGCAGGCTTTTCACCTTTTATCGGAGAAACTACTGTCCCTCAGTGTCATCTTGTGACCTCAACCTTTGATTGACCAAAGTCTGAGGTAGCAATCACAAGCTCTCAATGCAAGTCTATGAGAGTCAGAACGAGGAACTCATAGACTTGCATTGAAAAGTGACCTACAGCTTGCGCCAGGTAACACTGGAGAACCGTCAGGTCATAAACCGCTGGAGACAATAGAAGGTGAAAACAGAAGCAGGTAAGCATAAGATTAGGGTAACTTAGGTTATAGGCATCGTTCTAGCACTGGAAAAAAGCAACTCTGGTGCACCCCCTATATTCCCTACAGAACCTGCACTACATATATCTCCAGCAGAGCCAACACTCCCTATATTCCTCACAAAGCCTGTATTCCCTATAGCCTAGTTATAGCACAGAGCCTGCACCCCATACACTGCAGAGCATGAACTCTCAGAGCTCACAGAGCCTGAACCTCCATAGGCCATAGCCAACAGATCCTGCACCCCTATTAACCACAGATCCTGCACCTTCATAGCTCACAGAGCCAACACACCCTTATCCCACAGAGCCTGCACCCCATATGCCTTAGAGCATGCACCCCATAGCCCACAGAGTCTGCACCCACAGAAACTGCACCCACAGTGTCTGCACCCTCATATACCACAGAAGCTGCACCCCCTATGCCACAGAGCCTGCACAAACAGAGACTGCACCCCTTTATGTCACATAGCCTACACCCCCATATCCTACAGACCCTGCACCCCAATAGCCCACAGAGCCTGCTCCCACATAGCTTACACAAATATGTGCGATGGCCACCAGGGCCGTGGGGAATTTGGGACCAGGCCAGTCAGTTCTTTGGGAGATCACAGTAGCGGTGACCAGGCTCCGTGACCCTGGGCATGCAGGAAAGAGGGTATTTACAGGGAAAATCTGTGACCCCACCTTTGGTACTCAGCCAGGGACACTGCAGATTAGGACCGCTGGGGTAGATGGTGATGCAGCCAAGATGGTATCGTTCCCCACTGGTGGAGCAGAGCCCCAGGGATAGGTGAAAAAGTCTATTAAGGTGGTGATGATTGTTGGGGTGCATGTCCAGTGATACCACCTGTCTCCTCCTTGTGGCACGGCTGGTCGCAGATGCCACAATCGCCCCCGTGTCAGGGTTATAGGGGATGGAGCATCGGTGTTGAGAGATATGGGTTGCCTCTGAGGGGGCTGATAGTATCCTGCTAAATGCAATGATATTTGTAAGCGGCCAAGTTTGTTGAGTTTTTTTTTTTCTAGATGGTGATGCAGCCAGGATGGCATCGTTCCCCACTGGTGGAGCAGAGCCCCAGGGATAGGTGAAAAAGTCTATTAAGGTGGTGATGATTGTTGGGGTGCAGGTCAGAGGGTGCAGGAAATAACCGGAGGACACAGGGATTGTAGTTTCCTTTACCTTTTATTTGGCAGATGATAATGCAGTCCAAGATACTGGTTACAGATTGTAGAAGGAGTCCGGCCAGCCTGGAAGCATTCTGAGATCCACCTCGCCAGGCGGGATTGGTGGCCTTCCTGCTGTGCTCTCCTTTCAGGCCCCTGCTGCCTGTAGCTATGTGGCCCTCTTCCTGGGTGTTGGTTCTGACCCATATGGCGGGCAGCATGAGCCTTTCATGGGTACCGTCGAACCTTTCTCCAACAGTCCGCTCTGGGGTGAGCTCTGTCGCTGCTGCACTCCCCATCACTGTCCTCTTCACCTCCTCTCTCTTCCCTCTCCTCAGACTCACCAACTTAACCCCTCCTCCTGGCCAGAACCAGGGCAGCTCCCATCAAGTCGGGTTCCAGTGCGCCCCCTTCTGGCCTAAATTCAGGAATTGTGTTGCATGCTTGTTACCTAGATTGGGGACCTCCTCCTGCTTCCAGGCATGACATCACCCCCAGTGAGGAAGGCAATGCCACTGTGGCAACCGTACCACTGGGGTGCCACATATGTATCCATGTACCCCTCCTTCCTTCTTACCTGTCACCAATGCTCCCATCTTCTCCAGCTTCTCATTTGACATACTGCTGCTCTCTGCCTGACAAAACTCTGTGCCACACAAGCCACATGGGCTTGACATAATCGCAGATTCCTGTACCACTTGGATGCATTTTCTTGCATCTGATCAGGGAGCTGTTTAATGTTCCTCTGCCTTTGCAGTATGGTGACAAATAGAAACCTCACCTTTAAAAAATTCTCCGGGCTTGCTACCTGACCAGGCATAGAAGGTGACAAATTATTTTTTCTCTTAACCCACTGCAGCAACCTGCCTACCCAGGAACCTACCCTTCAGTGCCTAGAGGCTAGTACAGCCCTGGAGCTTGACATTTTCTGTGCATAGTAGATACAAAAGCATTGAGTTGTTAAAAGAGACTAAACAACTAAACACAAATGAGTTGAACAATGGCATACCTAGAGTCTGGCTTGCCCCAGTGCGAAATTTAGACCTGGGTCCCTCCCCACCTCGCACGCACGCACACGTCGTTCAGATGTATGGACCCCGTGTAACATTCTAAATACTTTAAAGACTCACAAATTGACCCTTCTCCCCTTTCATTATGTATTAATGTCCCTCATCCTGCCATATATGATCCTCCTTCTGGAATACGGCCCTTATCATGGTATATAAGGTCCTCTTACCCCGCCACCATAATCCTCCAATTATTATAATGCATCCCTATATTCCTCCATATACAGTATTATAATGTACCCCCATAGTCCTCTATATATTATAAAACAGCCCATAGTCCCCCATTAATTAGGTAGCCCCAATAGTTATCCAATTATTATAAGGCAGCCCCATTATCCTCCAGCCTCACATCCCTCTATATCAGGGGTGGGGAACCTCAGGCCCTAAGGCCACATGCGGCCCTCAATGACCTTTTATGTGGCCCCCGGGCAGATTCCTGGGGACCACAGTGCTTGGGCTGGCAGTCACGTTTTGCCAACCCCCTACCCTTTAAATCCAGCTCCCCAGTGATCTCTATGCCCCAGCTTCAGCCTCTCCAGTGAGGTATATGCTCCCAGCCTCTCCTGTGATGTGTAGGGATCTAGCAAACCTGGGAAAGCAGTTGACAAGCCCATGATTTATATCACTTAACATCACAGCCACACCAAAGAGAAGCAGCCCGAGCCACCACAGTAGTGGTGAGTTCATTGTATAACCAAATATAGCAGGGTAATTTTCAAGTCGATAATTTTGTGCGGCCACCCGAAGAATGATAGAGATTTCCAAATGGCCCTGGCATAAAAAGGTTCCCCACCCCTGCTCTATATAGTGTAATGCAGGCTCATATCCCTCCATATAGTGCAATGCAGCCTCACAGCACTCCATATAGTGCCTTATATCTCTAAATAGTGCAGCTAATATGCAGCCTCACAGCCTCTCCATATAGTACAATGCACTCCCCCTCCTTGTCCCAAGATTTGGTGAGTGGACTTTCCATGGCCACCCTGCACTCAGTTATTAAAAAAATCTGTTCTCATCTCTCCGCTGCTCCAGTCTACTTGAAACAACTAAAGAGAAGATTGATGAGGAGGAGGCGGTGACTGCCTGCATTCCAGCTAGGAATGCATAAAGCAGGAAGTGCCCCCTACTCTTAGTGTGGAGGAGACGGCACCAGCATATGCAGGTGGAACGCAGGCAGTTACCACCTCCTCCTCAGAATGCGGGTAAGAGGAAGCAAGGGGAGTGGTGGCAGCAGTAGGAAGCAGGAGGCTCCCCACCCCTTCTCTCCCTGACAAATGGGCCCTATAGAGGCTTGTGCTGCCCACAATGACATGAATGTACGTCCTCGGGGATGCACATCCATGTGAAGTGGGCGCTGGGATCAGCGGGTGCAGGGGCCAGCTGGCGGCACGGGCCCCTTATAGGTCTGGGCCCCCATCGCAGCTTCGACCCCTGAGACCATGACTGTTACGCCTCTGGAGTTGAATACCTTTCAAAAGTCTTTCTTTCAGATAACTATAAACATTTTTGTTGCTGGGAATGATTTCTGCAGCTAAAACTCTAGAGATATTTCTAGGAAGAATCACCAAACTCTATTAGTTCCACAGGAATGATTAAATAGATTTATGAATTGTCTGTACATTTATAATGTAATTAAATCAGTTTTCCAGACATATTTTCTCTCATGCTTAACGTGAGCAGAAATCTCCCTTTTACCGTTAGGATGGTCATTTACTTTTTCCGATTTCAAGCAAAATGATAAATATTTGTGTGATAAAAAATCTTGCTTTATTTTAAAATCTCACTTTTTGTTCTGTTTTGTTTCAGGAATGTACATTGCACATTTAGAAAAAATTGTATCCTCCAGGCATTCAATGTGTGTTAAAAAAATGTATGCTCACTTTATATTGTTAGGGCCACTTTACACACACCAACTTATCTGTCCAACTTCTGACCAAATTACTGGTTGCAGTGAAATCATGGACACATTGTTCCATTTGTACACAGCCACAAAATGGAACAATGTGTCCATGATTTCACTGTAACCAGCAAATTGGTCAGAAGTTGGACAGATAAGTTGGTGTGTGTAAAGTGGCCATTAGTCAGTGTGATTATAGTGTTGGCAATTTGTTCAGATATTTTTGTGATTCGCTACCATTGTAAAATAAAAATCTGTAAAAAAAATGGTTTGACTCATTATTGTGAAGGATATAACTATTTTTTAAAGCAAATCAGGTGAGTGAGATCTTCAATGTATCCTTCCCTTCAATGCATTTAGGAGACAAAAAAGCAGCATTGCAAAGTCTTGATTAAGCAAGTATTTTTTTTTATTTACATATATATACTAGTGCATCTTAATGAATTAGAATATTATAAAAAAGTTCATTTACTTCAGTAATTTAATACATAAAGTGAAATGCATATATTATGTAGAGTCAGTACAGAGTGATCTATTTTAAATGTTTATTTCTGTTAATGTTGATGATTAGGGCTTCCAGCCAATGAAAATCCAAACGTCTTTATCTCAGAAAATTAAAGTAGGGAGCATGAAGGGTTAAAACCGCAATGCCGTATTCTACGAGACATTAAAGGGTGAATATAATATTGATGTGTTATGGCCACTTTACACGTCCCGATATCGGCGTCCAACTCCAACCAAAAGTCACATGGTTCGTGCGTTGTCCCCGATATCGTTCGTGTGTTGTATGGTGTAAATGTCCAATATGATGCACGAACGACGCCAAAACGATATCGGGGATCAAATGAGCGTGCTCTCCAACAGCCCGATATTGGATGGGCGTTGTGGCCGGATCGTGCTGTGTGACAGCCCAACAACGATGTGGAGTACAACTTCCCCTATCCTGTCCCATGTTAAATGGTCGTTCTTGGGTCGGCCGTACAAGGGGGCGTACACATCGTAGTGGCGTTGCCTGCCAATATCGCACTGTGTAACATCTCCAATGTTCCAATCTTGGAATTCTGCCCAGAAAAAGTGCACTCCCGCAGCATTGGATCCAATTTCGGACCGACGTTGGGACGTGTAAAGTGGCCATCAGTCAACGAGTTTCAGGACTCCCAGCGATATTACATTGAATTCTGATGATATCTAATTCATTGAGATGCACTAGTATGTTGCACACCCAGACTAACACCGAGTGGTATTGTGCTCCTCCAGTATCAGAAAACAAGTGCAGAAAACAAGTGCAGAAATACATAATACCTACTCTTACCAAAGAACCTCTGTCAATTAAGATGAGGGATTGGCTTTAATATGCAAATAGTAGAGTGTACCAAGACATAGGCCGTGCCAAGGGTGCACAGAACTGTTTGTATATAAAAAATAAAATATTTAGTGAAAACTGTAAGTGCATGGCGTATCTCCCCTTTATACATGTGTATACAGACTAATTGGCATTTTGGTGTACAAGACTCCTTTAAAATATTGTTCTTAGCAACACATTGTACCATCTCCCAGGACTTCCCTCTTGTCTGGTCTTCTACATCTCATACCAAAACTGTGACTAAGAGTGTCATTATAATGCTCCTGACTACGTAAGTGCTATGCTGTGCCCCTGAATAAATAATTGCCCCCACTGTTCTCCCAGCACAAAAAATTACCACACACTGCACCAATTATGGTATATGGCCTCCACAAAGTCCACATTATTCTCTCCAATAAAATATTCCCACTACATTGTCCCTAGTGAAATATGACAGCCTCACCACCCCTCGAAAGAAAACCACTGTGTGCCCTGCTGTGATTTATATCCACCACACCGTTCCTCATTTATGAACTATAGTCTGTCCCCACTCCATGCAGACTCCTCTTCACTGTCCCACCATGTTGTCCCTACTCTATAATGAACCTTCTGATCCCTCCCAGTCTTCTTACTGAGCGATCCCCAACCCCTTTTCCATACTGCGAGTCCTCTCCACTCTACCCCTTCTCCATACCAAGCCCCTCCATGGCACCCCTTCTGCATACAGAGTACTCCCATGCTCCCCCTTCTCCATACTGAGCCAAGTCCCACTATGCTACCGCTTTCTCATACTATACCCCTCCAATGCAACCCTGTTCCATACCATGCGCCTCATATGCTACCTCGTCACCATACCAAGCCTCTCCCAAGCCACCGCCTTTGCCATATGGTGCCCCACCTATACTGTCCCTTTTAAATCCCATGCCCCCAGGCTGCCCAATCTCCACAGAGAGGCCCAGCATGCCACCCCTTCATAATACCAACCTCCCATATGCTAACCCTTCATCATTCGTGACCCTGCCATGCTACCCCTTCACCATACTATTTACCTATCATGCTACCCCATTTGCTATACTGTACCCCTTCAGGCTACCTCATTCCCCTTACCATGCTCCCCAGGCTACTCCTTCTCCATATCAAGCTTCCAATTCTTCATATTGCAACCCCCTCATTCTCCATATTACACCCCATTCAATTTTAATACTGCCCCCCCAATATCCATACTGCACCCCCCCATTCTCCATACTGTGTACACCCTAATTTTCAATTCTCCACCATTCTCCATGCTGCGTACCCCCTCTCATTTTCCATTCTCCTACCATTCTCTATGCTGCGCAGCCCCCCTCATTTTCTATTATTGCTCCCCTTCTCCATGGTGTGCACCTCTCTCATTCTCCATGCTGTTTGTCCCCCTGTAAACCCCCTCATTTTCCATTTCCCCTCCATTATCCAAGCTGCACACCCCCTAATTTTTCATGCTACGCACCCTCTTTATTTTCCATTCACCCCCATTCCTCATGCTTCACTCTACCCTTATTTCCATTCCCTCCCCAATCTCCATGTTGCATCTCCTTCATTTTCCTTTCTGCCCTCCCATTCTCCTTGCTGTGTACCCCCTTATTTTACATTTTCCCCTCACATTCTCCATGGTGCGCACTCCCCTCATTTTCCATTCTTTGCCTAATCTCCATGGTGCGCAACCCCCTTATTTTACATTCCTTCCCTTTCCCCATATCATGCACCCCCCACATTTTCACTTCTCCCCCTATTCTATATGATGTGCACGTCCCTCATTTTCGTTTCTTCATGCTACATACCCCTTCATTTTCCATTCCCTCTCATTCTACTGTTCACCCCCTCATTTTTCATTCCCCCCTTTCATATTTCATGCTATGTACTCCACCTATTTTACATTCCCACTCATTCTCCATGCTGCGCATCCCCCTCATTTTCCATTCTCCATGCTGCACACCCCCTTATTTTCTATTATTGCTCCCCTTCTCGATGATGCACACCTCTCTCATTCTCCATGCTGTTTGTCCCCGTGTAAACCCTCTCATTTTCCATTCCCCTCCATTATCCATGCTGCACAACCCCCTAATTTTTCATGCTGCGCACCCTCCTTATTTTTCATTCACCCCCATTCCTCATGCTTCACACTACCCTCATTTCCATTCCCTCCCTCAATCTCCATGTGCATCTTCCTCATTTTCCTTTCTGCCCTACCATTCTGCATGCTGCGCACCCCCTCATTTACATTCTCCCCTCCCATTCTCATTGCTGTGCATCTCCTTATTTTCAACTCTCCCCTCATATTCTCCATGATGCGCACTCTCCTCATTTTCCATTCTTTCCCTAATCGCCATTGTGCGCAACCCCCTTATTTTCCATTCCTTCCCTTTCCCCATATTAGGCACCCCCCACATTTTCCATTCTCCCCCTATTCTCTTTGCTGTGCACTCCCTTCTTTTTCCATTCTCCATGCTGCATATCCTTTCATTTTCCATTCCCTCCCATTCTACTGTTCATCCCTTTATTTTTCATTCTCACCCTTCCACATTCCATGCTACGCACCCCCCTTATTTTCCATTTCCACTCATTCTCCATGCTGCGCATCCCCCTCATTTCCCATTCTCCATGCTGTGAACTCCTTCATTTTCCATTCTCTCTTCCCTATTCTCCATGCTGGATCTTCAGATCTATAGTGCTTACCTGCCCCAGGCTCTATGCTCCAGACTTCAGCACCAGAGACATCTCCTCTGCTCCTCTGCAGTGCGCTGCAGGCATATATGCAGCAAAATGACACATCATCATACTGCTGTGATCTCTGCAGCATGAATGCACATCTGCACGTCAGGGTAGGGAGCTGATTGGAGCTCCATTGACCCCAAAACTGCTGATGCGCTCAGAGCTTCATTTGTATTCACATCTTAAAGACTCAAATACAAATGATGGCCAGGTCCCCCTCCTACCACCAAAAACATGGCAGATCTGATAAAGAGTTTGCAGGGGAGGAAGATTTAAAAAAAATATAATAATAATAATAATAATCTTGATCTGGCCCTAGCTATGAAAAATTTCCAAATCCTTGCATTTTACACAGCAATCAAAATGTTTACTTCTTTTATAGATGCTTCTTTAGAAGGTATATTTGCACTGTGATAAAGATTTAAGGACTTGGTGCTTCTGCAAATATTGTACTCCATTCCATCAATTCTTCTTTTTCAAATTTAAAGAGATGCCACTGTCAATTTTAGCCCCTCTCCACAATTCTGTTCACCAAAATCAAAGAGTTTCTGGCTCTGCAGATAAGGCAAGATGTTGCAATCACTGGATTTTATGCAAATTATCTGGTCTGACTTTATTATTTATGTTCCATATGGAATCTCTTGTTTAGCATCATATAGTAAAATGTACATCATAGTCCTTTATATAGTGTAATGCACTCCTCATAGCCCTCCGTATGATATAATGCACCCCCTATAGTCCTCCATATAGTATAATACACACCTCATAGACCTCCTTATAGTATAATGCACCACCCATTGTCCTCTACATAGTATACTTCGCTCCTATAGTGCTCCATATAGTATAATGCAGCCCTATAGTCCTCCATATAATGTAATGAACCCCATAGTCCTCATATATTATAAAGCACTCACTATAGTCTTCCATATATTATATTGCACCACCCATAGTCTTCCTTAAATTATAATGTGACCCATAGACCTCCATAAAGTTTAATGCAGCCCCATAGTCCTCGATATATTGCATATACCTCCCTTAGTCCTCATATATTATAATGAAGCTCATAGCCCTCCATGTAGTATGAAGTACCCCCTTAGTCCTCCATGTAGTATAATGCAACTCCATAGTCCTTCCTATATTATACTGCACCCACATCGTGCTCGCTGAGCTGAGCGTTCCCTATTTCATTATTACAATTTCCACAATGCCGATACAGTTGAAATTTTAATGCTAGGTGGGGCCCGATGTCAACCCTAGCATCAGGCCCCCTTGACTCATGGACTTTAGAATGGCCATGTGGTTAACTGCCATTGGCAGTATGCCACTGTCTAAGATATATACTTTGTCATGCCTGAACCTTTTTTTCTATGCAACTATAAAAATATGTAAACTCTTCTTGCAAGCAGTAGAGATTTGATATTATTTTTCGAAGAAATTTGTGTTTAAAAAAAATGATGAATTGAACTTAACCCAGTTACAATAAATTTGTGCAAAGTATGATACAGCTAAAAAAAATATAGAGCAATACTGGGAGAACTGAGAAACTTAATACAAAATAGGCTAAAATTAAAACTGAAAGAAATTAGAAGGCTAGCAGCCAAACCTAGGTAACATTATTTTAAATACAGTTGGGTTTTCTTCATATTGCTATGGTCTGGATTTCATTGAGGCGGTGTGCTGCCTTCATAACCTGCCAATGTTTTAATGCACCGCAGAAGCACAAGTATCACTTAAAATATCAGTTGCATTATTGTTTATCGGAACTTCTTAATGTCTAAGGGCGGGAGATCTTACTAGACTAAAGCAATTTTTAGACACAATTGTGTACAAAGCTGGCAAACACTACAATATTTAACTGTAACATATATTCAGCAACTACAGACCATGTTTCACCACATATAGCACAACTCTGAGTTACCATAGATACATGTTACTATATAATAACATCAATATACTTATCGAAAATGTTGATTTCAAATTCACAAACTGCTGTTAATTCTTAGGGTACCTTTACACGCCACAACCACGGGAGACATTTTTGGCGGTGATATTTCTCGCTGGAATTATCGCCACCAAATTGCCTCCTTATTGCGGCGTGTAATTTGGGAATGTGGCGGCGATAAGACAAATGTCAACTGGTTTCGATTTCACAGCACTGCTGTGAAACCGAAACCAGGTGACATTTGTCTTATCTCCGCCAAATTCTTGAAATACACGCCACAATAAGGAGGCAATTGGGAAGCAATGTGCCAGTGATATTTCCAGGTCGCAATATCGCTGATAATAATTCTCGTCGCGGTTGCGGCGTGTAAAGGTACCCTTAAGATATCTGCCTATCAGCCATATATTTCTCATATACAATATCTATTTTTGAAATTTGAGGATTCAGATAAGTTTCAAGATCTGTTATGGTTTAACTGAAGATGCAAAATATTGGTAACAATCATGACAGATAGGACATATTAAAGTTTGCTGGAAACATTTAAACAAAGCCTGACCAGTTCTTTAACAATATTCTTAGGACTCAAAACAAAAATGAACTGTTAGGCTAGGGTCACACTTGCGTCGTGACCCTAGCCTAGCGCATCCGCTTAAAACTTAGAAATTTCCCCCCATGTCACATAGCGTTAACATTATGCGCTGCCAGACAACGCAGCCCATAGTAACCCGATGTGTACCTTGCCAACCAGCCACACACAAAGCCCCAGGAAGTGCGCTTTAGCTGAGTGCACAGGAAACGCTGTATGCAGCGTTTTCCTGTGCGCTCTTGTAAAGCGCACATCCTGGAGCTTTGTGTGTGGCTGGTTGGCAAGGTACACATCGGGTTACTATGGGCTGCGTTGTCTGGCAGCGCATAACGTTAACGCTATGCGCTGCGGGGGAAATTTCTAAGTTCTTAGCGCTTGCGTCATGCTAGGGTCACGACGCAAATGTGACCCTAGCCTTAAAAAAGAAGTTATGATTCAAAATCATATCATGTGTTACACAAGGTATTGCATGGACATGTATGGATAAAAATTGGTCTTGTATGGTTAATGCAGCTGATGATAGCGAAGACCCTTCTTCTCAGTGTGCATTTATAGTGCACCTGTTAACAGTTTTGGGGGTTCTAAGTAATGCCCACCACCTTAAACATGATTAGATTGGGGTTCCTGTAACCCCTTTTGTATCCCCAGACGTCCCCTTCAGAAAACAAGTTTTATTCTGTCCCTCACCATAAGCTAATTTCTTGTTTGGGTCATATAGGTGACTGCACATTGTGGTCAGCACCGCCCCGCACCATGCCAACACTGCCCCTCCTGACTGTGTGTAAGAGGAAGACATTGCTACATGATCCACACAATTCCCATGTCTTGCTCCTGCGCAGTGGCGCCTCTCACTGTGCCCTATTGAACAGCCAGTGATTCTACTGCACAGGCGCAAGACTTTGGTCACTGTGTGGCTGATGCAAGACCGAAGTCTCATGCCTGCACAGTGGAATCTCTGGCTGTTTAATAGGGTACAATGAGATGCACCACTGCGCAGGCGCGAGACTTGGGAATTCTGTGGATGGCGTATATATAGGGGTTTCAGAAACCCCAATTACATAATGTTAAAGGTGATGGGCAGGGTTTAAAACCCCAGAAGAGGTGACAGGTTCCATTTAAAACTAGAAGTCCCAGAGAGGGGTCATTTAATATTTCTACCTTTGGAACCCAGAGACGGGTCGAATGACCTGAAGGATTTTAGGCCACATTTACAGATGAAAGGATGCTAATTGGAGCCATCAGAGTTGTCAGTTTGGACTAAGGGTCATTTGACCCTCTTTCGGGACTTCAGGGGGAAGCTCGAAATTTCTGGGACTTCTAGTGTTAAAAAGCCTTTAGAAGCAACCCAATAGCTTACCAAAGCAAGTAAATGGAATATTCTTTATGGTTGGTGTAGTCATCAAAACCTAGAAAGAGCTTGCTTTTCAATTACAGAAGGCAAACATGAAAGTAGTTCTATTGAGGTAATTGCAAGTATGTTATTTTACATTGGTGGTCTATATTGATTTAGATACCCAGTGAAAGTGTATGTGTGAATGTATAGCTATGGTACACAGATTCCCCATGAATCTTTACAACAGAAATAACATCATATATCTTTCTGCCTATTGGTGCCATACTATTTCCTCTAACCAATGACCTTATGTGGACAAAGCCTAAGATAGAAACAAAAGGAGCACATACCCTGCTTTAAAGGCAACCTGTCACCTAGATTAATCCCCCCAGGCTATCACTACCTGTCCCTGCACCTTGCTATTACTACTCTAACTATCCCTCTCTCTGCTAAATCTGCCCTGTGACTGTGTAAGAAAATGAATTTCTAAATTACATGGGCGTATGTTAATGATCTGGGGGCTACCGTTGCCAGCCCCCCTGTGCATCCTCTCTGTGTCCCTGTTGCCGCCTCCTGCTGTCTCTTGCACACCCCTATGGGCGTGCTATTGTAAACACAATGCGCTTTCACCCAGCCAGGCTCGGTTGGCTCTTCTATGCAGCCTTCTTGTTATGATGCAGAACGCATCATTTCCGGAGCCACGGAGCAATAGCAACCCGCTGTTTACCTTCGCAGCGGGTCCACGTTTATATTATTCAACTCATTTAAATAATCCATGAAAGCCTCAAAATCTTACTTTGTACCATCCCCCACCACAAACACATCATCTACATAATGATGGTAATTCTTTATGTTTTTCAAAAAGAGATTACTTGAGCGTCTATATATCTATTCTCAAAAACCCCGAAAAATATGTTTGCTAGTGAACAAGCCACCGGTGTCCCCATCGCGGTACCATCACATTTTATGTACCACTGGTCTAGAAATTTGAAGGTCTTATGGCCTAGCACAAATTCTAAGGCTTCAGTGATGAAACCTATCCTAGGATCTGATATTTCCATATACCTCAGAAATTCTTGTACCACCTCCACTGCCTGAGCCTGAGGGATCCTTGTATAGACTCTCCACGTCTACAGAAGCAAGTTGGAATTCTCACTGCCATTCAAATGAAATGAGATACTGCGGAGTCTCCTCATAAATCAGGGCTTCAACATCGCTAAATAATTGATCCTGAAACAAATCAATTACATTCCCCTGAACTACTGGGGTGAAAAAAGTTGACTTCAGTCCATGCAAAAATGGTCCACTCTCTTTGGCCAAGGGGAGCCCTACTTGCTGCCCTTATGCAAGATCCCCTATAAATACAGGTGCTGGGAGCAGAGTTAGGCAGTGCAGTTCCTGAGAGGACTGTGAAGAAGTCTGCGAGTCTAGTCAGTCCATGCAGTACGGAGCAGTACTGTGAAGAGCCTTAGCCAGTGTGAGGTATCCGAGAGTGAGGGATGAAGGCAAAGTGAGGAACAGAGCAACGGGGGCCGATGAGCCATAACGGCTCACCCCAAAAAGTAACCTGGACACCGGAGTCCGCCAGGGAGAGTTTAGCCCAGCAGAAAACACCGGTATACTGGGGAGACTCCAGTCTCCCGGGCACTCGCAGCACCTTCAACATGAGAGCCAGGAACCACAGGAGAGTAGCTGGATCTAACAGAAGGTTCTCAGTGCAGTCAACACGGGTGAGAGACACAGAGGAGGCCAGGCCATGTTCCAAGCAGGTCAGGGCTTCAGCGTGAGCAAAGAGAAAGACAAGGAGGCTTTACAACTCCCTAGTTGTGGAGATCTTAAAGTGCTTCCCAACCACCTGCAAGTGTACCCTGGACAGTGCCTGCTTAACATCAGTAAAAGGTACGAAAACTACTCCCAGCATGTGTGTGTTAGTCCTTACCGCCCTGAGCCTGCATCGTGCATAGGCTATTCCATCACCTCAGCCTGCAGAGCCACCTCCCTGTGTGAACCCATATCCCTAGTACGCTGCCCCATGCATCCCACTCCACCTACGGGGAGTGTTTCTACCTGGCTGCCCATCCATCATCCCCGGAGGTCTGCAGCAGCGCTGATGCCATCACCGGACACCGTAGGTGGTGTCACAAATTACTTTTATTTTATTTTTGCAACTCCTTTTTGAGCGACCACTAGGGCCGAGGCCCCGGGCACCAGCCACCATTGACAGCACCCATAACTAACGCCCGGGATCCGAGTACCCCGTCCATGGGGGGGCTCACAAGCATGGTGGTTCGACAACATCTTTATTATTCATGATACTTAAAAGGGTGGTTACATCAGCTTCCACATCCAATAAATTTGAACATAAGGGATTAAATCCCAAAGGGCCAATTTCATTGGTGGTTTTCTTTTCAGTGGTAGTTTTAAACTCTGCCTGACTCTCAAAATATTTATGGAGATGCAATTTCCTGGTGGACTTAAAAAGGTCCACCCTGAACTCTCCAAAGTGAAAATCCTCCGGGACAC
The DNA here is from genome assembly GCA_033576535.1 of Allobates femoralis. NCBI lineage: Eukaryota > Metazoa > Chordata > Amphibia > Anura > Aromobatidae > Allobates > Allobates femoralis. Next base: position 190,599,986 of record JARQOC010000001.1, read on the forward strand.
AATAATTCAGCCCTTTTGACAGGGCAGACAGCAAATCATCTGATAAATAATGATCGGTCAAATTTATCACAACATTACAATCATCAATCCCATGGTTACTCTTCAGGGGGTCCTTTGGGGTTGTTTTTCTATTCCCTCCAAGATACTTGTTTCCTCTTGGTACCTACGCTTCTTCCTCCCCTCCCTCTGCCCCTCCATGTACGTTTCCTAAAGGGACACTAGGGGTACCCATATTACTACCAAACGCCGGTTTTGCACCCCTAACTGCCTCCTCAGACTCATTGGACTCGGCGTCTGTGGATCAATAACCCCTCTTTCGTCTCCTGTTTTAACTAGTATCAGTCCTTTTATTTTTTCTCACATAGGACCTTTTCTTCTTATTATCAGGGTCAGTTTTCTGTTTAGTCTAATTAAATATTTGGCCCGAATCATAGTCCTTCTTGTCCCAGATAAACTTATCCCTTTTCCTTTGTTTCACTTCAGATTGTATAGGCACCAGTCTTTTATTCAGTTTGTCAGAAAACAAATGCCACTGTTTCTCAGAAAATCTAGAACTCAATTCCTCCTTGGCTTTCTCCAGTTCTTTCAATGTTTCTTTGTGGTCTTTTTCACTCTTTTTGAGGATTAAACTAAGCATTTTTTTGGAACATTCCAATTGAATTTCACGCCACTGTGTCACAAAATTACTATCCTCCAGATATTAATCAAGGTATCCAGATGATTGAGCGCTTTCAAGGAGACTCCTGTAAGACCCCCAGTGGGTCGATATGCGAAGAAACAAGACACAATAAAGGTGAGTTCTCTTGCCCAGTGTACTTCTGAGAAATATTGTACTTTTACATTTAGATCTGCGCCTGTTTTCTCGCTCCCCACCCTTCTCTGACCTACAGCCTCGAGGTCTATTGTGTGCAATCCTCCAGATATTGTCCTTCAGAATTCTGAGGCCCCTCGATACCCTGTCACTCTGTATATATGAGGATAATGATTGTATAGTCCAGTAGAGTTTCACTTCATTTTCTGCCAATGAAAAGATCTTATTCTCAAGGCTTTTATTGCCCAGGACTTTCACTTCGTCCTTCTCATTACACTCTATGAAGAACCTGTCTGCGTCCTCCCTTCCCGGCATCATCTCATCCCCTTCACCTCCTTCTGATGACATATCATCTCCCTGCATACTGCGGATCAAATCGCTGGCTAATCAGCCGATACTGGTGTGCACCACGGCAAAACTACAGTCTTTGAACACTTACAAGTTACTTTAGCTGCTGGGCATTACCGCGATCCTTTCCTCCTCTGCTGAGGTCCACTCTGGGAGAGCACAGACAAGACCGGCCATCGGCTTTCACGCCGACACCTCCAGGACTTCATGGTGCACACTTCCAGTTGTTATCATTATTATATCTTCACTATTTTACTCAATCTTCTTCATCCTTCCTGTTACTGGCCTCCCTGTCTCCAAAGTCTACTACTTTGGGCCTTATCTCCACAATTTGCCTCCACCTTCAACTCAAAACATATTTTTGATTTGTGCTTTTTTAAAATTTAAATAAACAAAACTGTCAATGTGTGCGATTATTTTTTCCTTCCAAAATCACATTAATTTGTGTGTCTGTACTCCTGTTTAGCACTCTGTATCCCATCAATCTACACCTAAGGATGTGTTCTCAAGTTGGTCTACAGCAGCTTATAGCTAAGTAGTCTCCTTACATTCTCCTTACTTCCTAGTTTCTGGCAGGACTGACTCTCATCCTTGAATGACAGTTCTGATGAGAAGTGAAGCTGTGGTAAGGTTTTAATACTAGAGAAAGGACCACTTCGAGTGAGTACCCCTTTTTGAGGTGAGATGGCTTTTACACTCTTCTGAACAAAATTGTCATAACTACGTACTCTATATTATTTACATGTACTATTACTATTTAGACCAGCTTCACACCACAGCCAGATCCGATCAGGGCTGTCAGGGGTGAAACTGACAGCCACGGACCGGATCTGGACACAGAACCGGAGCGCAAATATGCCCTCCGGTCCGGTGAGCAGCCGGATACCGCTAATTGCAGATGCAGCTGGTGATCAAGATCGCGGCCAGCAGGGAGCTAGCCGCGGTCCTGAAATTACAGCAGCGTGCAGCCGTTGGTGTCCGGTTGCCGAATCCTCCCAGATTGGGGCAATCCGGGACCATAGACTTCCCCGGAGATTGCCCCAGAGAATCCGATTTGGGGAGATTTTTCTCCCCGGACACAAAAATGCTGCATGTTCCATTTTTGTGTCCGGGAAGGAAAATCCGATTCCTCCCAGATTCTTCCATACACATGGAAACCGGATGGCAGAGAGCTGTCATCCGGCTCCATCCGGCCCCATAGGATACTAGGACAGCCCCGGATCGGATTAAACCGTGGTGTGAAGCCGGCCTTATTTATTTAGCATAGAATATGTGCTCATTTTCTTTTCTTCTAGAGTTTTTTGAACTGGTCATATTATGAATGTACTCATTTATTTTTCATGTATACCAACTTATGCTCCAGCTCATCCCTGGTGTAGCTTTAATTATTTTGTATATTGTACAAACAGGGCTATGCTTCCCCTTTGCGAGTTAGGCATTTCATTAATATAGTTTTCCATGCATACGTGTCTGATCTTATCGGGCTCCTGTCTTGCTCTGCTTTTATTCACATTGATGTTGACATATGGTAAGTTTTTATACTAGAGACAGAATCGTCCCAACCTGGTAACACCTTGTTACATTAGGATGGCTTTTACAATGTTTGTTTTATCAAAATGGTGAAAACTAAGTACTTTATGCTATTTACACGTATTATCACTACACTGTGTGCAGAATTATTAGGCAAATGAGTATTTTGATCACATGATACTTTTTCTACATGTTGTCCTACTCCAAGCTGTATAGGCTTGAGAGCCATCTACCAATTAAGTAAATCAGGTGATGTGCATCTCTGTAATGAGGAGGGGTGTGGTATAATGACACCAACACCCTTTATAAGGTGTGCTTAATTATTAGGTAAATGCCTTTCCTTAGGCAAAATGGTCAAGAGAGATTTGACAGGCTCTGAAAAGTCCAAAATTGTGAGATGTCTTGCAGAGGGATGCAGCAGTATTGAAATTTCCAAATTTTTAAACGTGATCACCGAACGATCAAGCGTTTCCTGAGAAATAGCCAAAAGAGTCGCAAGAAGCGTGTTGGGCAAAAAAGGCGCAAAATAACTGACAAAGAATTGAGGAAAATCAAGCATGAAGCTGCCAAGATGCCATTTGCCACCAGTTTTGCCATATTTCAGAGCTGCAACGTTACTCGAGAAGTGAGATGGTTTAAATTGCCTAATATTTCTGCACAGTAATAGTTACCTGCACAAACAGATATCCTCCTAAGATAGCCATATCTAAAAAAAAAAACACCCCAACTTCCAAAAATATTAAGCTTTGATATTTGAGTCTTTTGGGTTGATTGAGAACATAGTTGTTGATCAATAATAAAATAATCCTCTAAAATACAACTTGCCTAATAATTCTTCACACAGTGTATTTACTTATTTGCTTACCATAGGGTGTATGCTCTATTTAGTTTCATCTTTGGTTTTGTCTGTAAAATGGCCAAAGTGTGAACATGCTAATACACGTTGGCATGTATACTAGGGATGGGCGAATTCCTCGCTACTATTCGGGACTCGCCCGAATAGTAGCGGACTCGGGGGACTCGCTACTCGCCGAGTTTCCTTAGGAATTACTCAGGGGTAGCGAGTCCCTGTACTTTTGCAGTGTATCTATACAGATACACTACAAAAGTACCCTAAAAGTTAATGTAAGGGGTTAAAAACAATAAACATTAATACTCACTTCCTGTACTCCTGGACCGGGAACGGGACCGAAGACCTCCGGCTGTTACAGGACCTCCGAGACCACCGGGAGAAGATGGGGAAAAGGACCTTGCAGTTCAGCCAATCAGCATTTGGCTAGCGGTCACATGGGTTTGTCATTTGACCGCAGTGCAGCGCGTCACAACCCATGTGACCGCTAGCCGAATGCTGATTGGCTGAACTGCAAGGTCCTTTTCCCCATCTTCTCCTGGTGGTCTCGGAGGTCCTGTAACAGCCAGAGGTCTTTGGTATAGGTCCCGGTCCAGGAGTACAGGAGGTGAGTATTAATGTTTATTGTTTTTAACCCCTTACATTAACTTTTAGGGTACTTTTGTAGTGTATCTGTATAGATACACTGCAAAAGTACAGGTTACTACTCGGACTCGCTGGACTCGCAACGAGTACCGAGTCTCGGACCCGGACTCGTTAGAGTCCAGCGAGTCCGAGTATTTCAGGATTCGCCCATCCCTAATGTATACCAATTCATATTCTGGCTTATTTCTTTAGCGGAGCTGTAGCAGGGATGTAACTACAATAGGTGCAGATGTTGCCATTGCACCTGGGCTATAGAGACCTAGAGGGCACCAAAAGTCCCTTTGGCATATATGAAATAACCGATACTAATAAATACTTGCTTTAATTGGGGGCTCTGTTGGAGCTTTTGCATCAGGGCCCATGAACTTCAAGTTACGCCACTAAGCTGTAATATTAGTACAACTATAAAGTTCAGCATAAGTTCTGATGTAACACAATCAGCTATCAGTGTTTATTTCTGGAGCTCCACTGCTATACCTCTATATATTTACATATAGAGCCAGCTAGACATTTGATAAAACACACAGTTCAGGTCAATAAGAGACATAATTAGGAGAACTACTGGGGGAAATGTCGATTGGTGTTAACTGGTGAGTTTGCAATGTTTATAACAGTTGCTTGTTAGGAGCTGGGAGGAGTATGGTGTGATGAATGGTGTAAACTGGTACCTATATGTACCATGCGTTAACGGATGCGTTTCCCACAGGGCCCCATGTTAAAAAAACGCTATGCATTTTTTCCCTGCACCCAAAAACGTTGCCTGCAACATTTTTTTGAGCCTGGGAAAAGACTTTGAAAAACGCAGTGACACTTAAGTGCACCATCCATTAATGGAATCCGTTTTTGGACTTAGGAACAAAAGTCCAAAAACTGAGTACAAAAACAGATCCAGGGCAAAACGGATGCCATGTGTGACCCTAGCCTTAGCCAGTAGATAGAAAAATATTAGAATCTGAGAGTCCTCAGTGGTTGATACCTTTTAATGGCTAACTGAAAAGATGGTAAGAAAAAGCAAAGCAAGCTTTTGAGACACTATGGCCTCTTCATCAGGATTAACGATACAATTTCTGGTGAAACACACATATATATATACAGTATATATATATATTTATATACATATATATACAAATGCCGGGTGGGATAATGCAATACATAACACAGGTGATGTGAAGCATACAGTGATCAGTTGGGAGGGAGGAAGTAGCAGCAGCAGGCAGTAAAATCAGAGTTCTTAGATAAGAGGCTCAGACAGTTTTATGGTCCTCTGATTAGTGGTTGGTCCAAGAACAGGAATGAGACTGGAGAGAGGGTGGGGGGCGATAACAGTTCAGGTAAGAAGTGTCAAAGTTTTATTGTCCTCCAATTGGGGTCTGAAGTTATCCTAGGAATGTAACTACTGATCATTACTTGGTGGGGTCAGGGCAGGCACTAGTGGCCTAGCTCTATGGAAACGAACTGTACATTATTATTATTATTATTATTTATTTATATAGTGCCATTAGGTTCCGTGGCGCTTTACATGAGGACATGGGAGACAAGCACAATTACAATAACTCTAGACAATCAGGACATATTGGTACAGGAGGGGAGGGGACCCTGTCCACAAGGGCTCACATAATAGATAAACCTGTCATGCAGTAAAATGAGAGCAGATGTAAAAAAACAAATCAATTGAATCCTCGTTAATTTTCAAGCTCTCTACTTAAAGCAATTAATAACTTAACAATATCCCTTTAACTGTTTTATCTCATCCCCTTTATTGTTCTGCCTTTCCCTTCTTCCAGTCCCTTCACTGGCTAGCCACTGACAAGATACTTTAATTTGTTATTACTTCTGCAACTTGTAATCTATTGTTAGATACATTTTAAGTGCTATAAACCTAACTTTCACGTGTACTGATCCATAGAATTAAGGGTTCTTTAAAATAAATAAATAAATATATAATTACGGTATAATGAGTGGCATATTATGGGTTCTTAGAATATCTATTACAGAGTCATGTAATCAAGGCTAAGGAAAGTGAGTGATTTTATGGGGACACTTGAACAGATGAACTGCAAGCTTTCAACAATGACAGCACTACATTTAGAAAACTTACTATTCGCCTGGCAATTTAGAAGAGGAAAAAAAGAAATGTGGTAAAAGACTAATAGCTGGGGAAACCACGAGTTTGTCAGGTCAAAAATGAAGTAAATGGATATACGGTAATCGGACCTACTATTGAGCGCTGGTAAAAAAAGAAAAAACATAATTGTCATTGTTTTTTCATATTTAGATACTTAAATACCGTAAATATTAAACAAAATGTTCTATTTGTTGCTTAACACCTTTATGATTTTTTTGCATGGCATACTTTTTGTTTTTAAAAGCCACATTTTCATTTTGTATGCCTACATAGCTTTACGAGGATTTTATTTTTGGATGAATTTACTTTTTTAATACCTACAGTTCCTGACAAAAGTTATGTCGCTTATCAATGTTATGTAAATAAAAGCTTATAACCTGACGTTGAATTCATCCATTGGTTTTATAAATTACTCTTCTGAAAGCTGAAACCCTCCAAAATGTGGTTAAGGTCAAGAAAATAAATTGGCATCAATGCTCAAATATGGATCATTTAGTGAACACAGAATGGTCAGATTTTGGCAAGACAAAAGTTTTGTCGCCCACAGAAAGTAATGTGATATTCACACAAATAATTAATTTACTTAAAATACAAATATGTGTTGCATAACATTGGTGAATGAAGTTGTGGTGCTATTAGAGTCATATTTAATATTTTGTGTGACTTCCATGAGCTTGAAGAACTGCATCCATGGGGTTCAACAATGATCCATTCAATTTATTAATTAAGTCATCAGGAATAGCAGAGAATGCAGTCTTACATGCCTCCCAGAGTTCATCTAAATTCTTTGGTTTTGTCTTCCAAGCTTCCCCTTTCATCCTACCCCAAACATGCTCAATCATGTTCATGTCTGGTGACTGGGCTGGCCAGTCCTTGAGCACCTTGATCTTTTTTGCCTGGAGGAACTTTGTTGTAGATGTATGAGATGAAGCACCATCCTGCTGCAGAATTTGACCCCTTTTATGATTTGGAATGTAAGAGGTAGCTAATACTTCTTGATATCTTAGGCTATTGATATTGCCTTCCACCTTGCAAATGTTTGGCACACCCCCATACTGAATGTAACCCCAGAACATGATCTTTCCACCACCAAATTTGTATCCATATGGGCTCCAGTAGGTATCCAGCAGTATTTGCAGCTACTGTGGTGTAATTCTACTGAAGATTCATCAGAGAAATCCACCTTCTGCCACTTTTCCAGCGTCCATCTGTTTAGCAGGCTGTGGGACTTTGCAAATGCCACACGGTTTTTTTTTATGTGCCTTTTGTTTAGTGCTGGTTCTGGGCACTGATTCGACCATGGAGTCCATTTCGAGACAGAATCCTACAAACTGTTCTAGTTGACACAGATCTCATTTTGGGTCAAGTAGCAGTGCCACTAAAAAAGAAGCCAGTGTAGGCCACTTCTAATACAAACAACTACACCGCCTGTGTAGTCACTTACTTCTAATTTTTAACTGCACCTTGCCCAGGTCTCACTTTGGGTCAAGTAGCAGTGCCACAAAAAGAAGCCAGTGTAGGCCACTTCTAATACAAACAATTGCACCGCCTGTGTAGTTACTTACTTCTAATTTTTAACTGCACCTTGCCCAGATCTCACTTTGGGTCAAGTAGCAGTGCCACAAAAGGAAGCAGTGTAGGCCACTTCTAATACAATCAACTACACCGCCTGTGTAGTTACTTACTTCTAATTTTTATCTGCACCTTGCCCATGTCTCACTTTGGGTAAAGTAGCAGTGTTGGTTCAGTCACCTCTGCTTGATTTACATCCAGCTTTTTGTTGTCCAACAACTGTACAGTTGCAAATTTTGTCCCATACAAAATGAGTGGCAAAAGGCCTGCTGCTGCTGGGAATGGGAGTAGGCATGGTATAAAGGGAAAAAATGTTTGTGTCCATGGGGTAGATGCTAAATCTACATTAACATCTACTGAAGAAAGGCAATCTTCCAGCCAAAGTAAGATGTCTACTTCTTTCCGTGGAGATTCTGATATGATCCCTTTCGTACGGACACGACTCAGACGACGATCGATACCAATTCTCGATGAGGCACAAAAAGAGCAGGCGCTTGAATGGATAGCAAGCGCTTCAGCAAGTGAGCTCTCCTCCACCTCAACTTCTACATCACAAATACACCAGTCCTCAGAGGTGTCACCCCAATCCCACTTGCTTCCGCACAGCTCCCAAGTCTCCAGCCACCCATCTGAGTATGGGGTAAGACAGATGTTTGAGTATACATCGCAGTTCTCTCATTCTATAGCCTGGGAATCAGAGGTCTGCTCCAAAGCTTTTGTGAGTCAAGACGAGGAAATTATCTGCACTGATGCCCAGAAGCTTTTGGAGTCGGATCCAGGCCCAGATAAAGAAGGGTCTGAGCAAGCATAATGTAGACCCTCATTCATAAACTGTGAACTGTACCTTGGAGATCTTGTGAGCCCCTCTGCATACGACTCCTCCTGTACTTCCTCCCCCTCCTCTAGTGCCACCACCTGACTCCGAATACTGTTTAAAGTGTGCTCCAGCATGTAAATGACGGGAATAGTCATGCTGATAATGGCATAATCATCACTAAACATCTTCGTTGACATTTCAATGCTGTACAGAATGGTGCATAGGTCATTCATTTCAGACCACTCCAACTGTGTGATTTGCCCCATCTCTGGATCTCGTAGGCCCAGATTATACATCATGACTTATTACACCAGGGCTCGTCGGTGCTGCCACAGTTGCTGCAAGATGTGTAGAGTTGAATTCCATCGTGTCAGCACATCGCATTTCAGCCAGTGAACTGGCAGACCGAACGACTTCTGTAGAGATGTAAGGCATTGAGCTGCAGGATGCGAACGGCGGAAGTGAGCACACAGCGACTGTGCCCTCTGCTTAAGACCATCTAGGCATGGATAGTGTGCAAAAATTGGCTGAACAACCAGGTTTAAGACGTGAGCTATGCAAGGCACGTGTGTCACATTGCCCCGGCGGAGGGCTGCACCCAGGATTGCAGCATTGGTGCACACGGCCTTCCCTGGCTGCAGGTTCAGTGGAAACAAGCATTGATGAAACTCGGTCTCCACAGCTGACCACAAATCCTCAGCTGTGTGACTCATATTTCCCAGACATTTCAAGGTAAAGACCGCCTGATGCAGTTGAGCCCTGCTGCCATCATAGTAAGGAGGTGTGCAGGATTCCTTGTGCGCAGTTAGAACGCGGGTGGCATTACCAGACAGGCTTTGGGTGCAGGTGGAGGACCGAGATGAGGTTGAGGGGCAGAAGGAGTGGAGGAACTTATACATACAGGGGATTGATGCACAACTCGTGGGGATTGCAAGACTTGGGCAGCAGCCCCTTCTCCTGCTGTCTTCATAGTTACCCAGTGCACAGTCACCGCCATTTAACGCCCCTGTCCATGCTTACTGGTCCAAGTGTCTGGGGTGAAAATCACCCTGTCACACACAGAGTTTCTTAAGGAAGCGGTGATTTTGTGTGCGACATGCCGGTGTAGCGCAGGCACAGCTTTCTTGAGAAGTAGTGGCGACTGGGCATCTGGTACTGGGGCACTGCGACGGACAGGAGGTCTCAAAAATCCTCTGTGTACAACAGGTGGAGAGGGAGCATTTCTGTAGCCAACAGCTTGCAGGTGGTGAAATTCAACCTATTAGCTTTGTCATGGCTAGGAGGAAATGGTCTATTACTTGTCCACATCTGAGGGACCGAGGGCTGGCTGCTGTGCTGAGACACGCTTGAGTAGGGTGTCCCCGGCAAACTGTTGGTCTGTGAGGAAGATTCAGGTGGACATATTATGTTGCCTTCATCCAAAGGTGGTGCTCTTGATGTCTAACAGCGCTCAACACCAGCAGGTGTTTCCACTTCCAAAAGAACTGACAACCTTCTAATCATACTAGCTGTTGCGGGTAAAGGTGGAAGGTCTGCGTCCAAAAGCATGTGTGACTGCTGTCCCCACAGTCACAGAGGATGAAGAGGCAGCGGATGCACTTGATGGGCCAATCGGTGGTTGGCCCGGCCTGCTAGGCTGCATTGTAGCACAGTGAGCTTCCCACTGCGGGTTTTGCTTCATATCCATGTGACGGTTCATGCATGAGCTACTCAAAGTATTTATTTTTTCGCCTCTACTTAGATTTTGGTTACAAATCTTACAGATACATGGGGAGACTAAAGGTTTGTGGATTTTGGAATGTGCTGCATGAAAGTCACCTCACCAACCATTTTAAGCTTGCAACTGCGGGGTAATTGATGCCACTTAAGTGGTGTCTGTGCCCAATTTTTTGGAAAAAATGGAGACTCTTGTTGTAGTCCCCTAAATGTGACACAATGCTCAGCATGTGCACAAGGCCTTACACATGCTGAGGTAAAAAACACGAAATACTCATTGCCTGCACGAGGCCTTCCAGATACTGCGGTAAAAACCGCACCAACTACTCATCGCCTGCGGAAGGCCTTACAGATACTGAAGTAAAACTCACCAAGTCTCCTCGTCTGACTGGCTTACAGATACTGAAGTAAAACTCACCAAGTTCTCCTCGTCTGAACATGCCTTACAGATACTGAAGTAAAACTCACCAAGTTCTCTCGTCTGAACGTGGCTTACAGATACTGAAGTAAAACTCACCAAGTATCCTCGTCTGAACATGGCCTTACAGATACTGAAGTAAAACTCCCAAGTTCCCGTCTGAACTGCCTTCAGATATGAAGTAAAACTCACCAAGTAGTCCTGTTGAACATGGCCTTACAGATACTGAAGTAAAACTCACCAAGTTCTCCTCGTCTGAACATGGCCTTACAGATACTGAAGTAAAACTCACCAAGTACTCCTCGTCTGAACGTGGCCTTACAGATACTGAAGTAAAACTCACCAAGTACTCCTCGTCTGAGCATGTCCTTACAGATACCGAAGTAAAACTCACCAAGTACAGCTCGTCTGAACGTGGTCTTACAGATACTGAAGTAAAACTCACCACGTAGTCCTTGGATGAACATGGCCTTACAGATACTGAAGTAAAACTCACCAAGTTCTCCCCGTCTGAACATGGCCTTACAGATAGTGAAGTAAAACTCACCAAGTGCTCCTCGTCTGAACGTGGGCTTACAGATACTGAAGTAAAACTCACCACGTACTCCTCGTCTGAACGTGGCCTTACAGATACTGAAGTAAAACTCACCAAGTAATCCTTGTATGAACATGGCCTTACAGATAGAGAAGTAAAACTCACCAAGTTCTCTTCGTCTGAACGTGACCTTACAGATACTGAAGTAAAACTCACCACGTAGTCCTTGTATGAACATGGCCTTACAGATACTTAAGTAAAACTCACCAAGTACTGCTCGTCTGAACGTGGCCTTACAGATACTGAAGTAAAACTCACCACGTAGTCCTTGTATGAACATGGCCTTACAGATACTGAAGTAAAACTCACCAAGTACTCCTCGTCTGAATGTGGCCTTACTAAAACTGAAGTAAAACTCTCCAAACACTCATTGTCTGCATGATGCCTTACAAATACAGAAGTAAAACTCACCAAGTACTCCTCGTCTGAACATGGCCTTACAGATACTGAAGTAAAACTCATCAAATACTCATCGCCTGCATGGTGCCTTACAAATACTGGAGTAAAAAGGGATTTTAGAGGGGCATGACATGCCTATATCTGTGTCTCCTCCTTAACTCGTCCATCTCTTTTCTTTTCTCATTTTTATATGTACTTGTCACTTTTCCATGTTGTGTGTTTTGAGTAGTTTGCCACCTTTTGGACACCTTAGAAGGTGTTTTCTATGTGTTTGTATGTGTTTGTGTTTGCCTGCCATTGTTTTCAATGGGGTTCGACATTGTTCAACGAACAATTGACGAACATTTGACGAACAAACATAAAATTTGACTAATCGAATTCGAACATCGGGGTGGTGGCTCATCTCTAGTCCCTTCCCCTCTGTGCTGCTGTGCTTGCTATGCATGCCTCCATGATAGGTTCAATTAGTGGCTGCATCATTCACCACCTCATCTTCCAATTCCTCGATCTGATCCTCCTCATGAGTTTATAATCCAACCACCCGATCGAGAGGTAAAACAAGGCCCTCCTAAATCAACAATATGAACAAACCACCCGATTGAGAGAGTAAAACAAGGCCCTCCTAAATCAACAATATAATCAAACCACCCGATCGAGAGGTAAAACAAGGCCCTCCTAAATCAACAATATAATCAAACCACCCGATCAAGAGGTAAAACAAGGCCCTGCTAAAATATATAATCAAACCACCCGATCGAGAGGTAAAACAAGACCTTGGGCGGTCACAGTAAGGTAATTTGGACCCATGGCTTGGAATGTTATCTGTGTCATCCTCATTTAGGTATATGGGTGCACCCGGTTTGGGGCACTGCTTTGTGATTGTCTAACATATTATACCTGAGGATTGATTACCATTATGGTTGAGATTTGTGTCATGTGGTCCTCCTTCTGTGTACCATTATATACAGTGTCATTTTACATGGGTTTTAATAAATATTTAATTGCAATTGATTTGGCCTGACTCCTTGGAGTTTGTTTTTGAAATATATCCTCCTCATGAGTTGATGAGCTGATGAGCTCTGACCTGATGGCAACTGTGTCATCATCATCATCATCATCATTGTGGCTCCCCGCAACGAGTGCGTCACAGGAGGGTATTGCAGCCATAAATTCAGTCGCAATATTCTCCGACACAGCAGTGATCTGGTTAACTTTGAGATCCAACCCTGCATGCATCACCTAGAACAGTGGGCCAACCCAGGGTCCTGGTGGGCGGAGTGCTAGGGAAGTGTGTAGGGAGTACAGACAGTTAGTTAGTCTAGAACAGAGAAGGAGTCTAGACATGAGACACACAGACTTGAACTTGGAGTAGGAGCGGGGGTTCTGCACTTCGTGCAGCCCCCGGGCCGTCACCGGTCGGGTGTCAGCACCTGAGGCCTCAACAACCGGGATCGGGCATCACTAACCACGGGTTCCAAAATACCCCGGTGCCCCAAAACCTCACAGCTGGTTCACTGGTACCGAAGCTGGCAGCAGTTCACCTCTGCTACGCGAACCAGAAGCGTGGAGGAGCAGCTTCACAGGAGCACCCCACCACCAGCCAACTTCCAGTCGTCTAACCAGCGGTGTACCCACTGAGGGATCCAAGGCTACCCAAAACATCCACAACGTACATTTTGGATAGGGCATTGAAGCAGCCTCCCCATACCCGATCTGGTATTCCTGGGCGACAATGGCAAAACACTTAGCTAGAATGGAGGAACACTTGCGGATCTCTGAGGGACACCATCACTGCTGAGTCCACCCGGTCCACTACCCGTAAACTGTATACCATGTACTGCCTGCTAGTTACAGTAAAGACCCGTTGCAGAGACTTTCTGTGTCCGTGCTTCCTTATGAACTGTCCGTCCGCACTACAAGGTAACCGCAGCTGCCGCACAACATCTTAAGCAGCTCCAGCCTCCGGGATCACCGCTCAGCCTGTGGGGAGCGTTCCATCTTGCTGCTGTCCATCCCCCGGAGGTAACGATTACCGAAACTACTCATAGGTGGCGTCACGAATAAATTAACCCCTTCAATCTGTTCCTACAAGACGTCGTCAACTTTTGATCTGCTCTCTACCGGGCCCGGCTACCGGCAGGCGCGGCCCACCCGTGACAAGGAGGAAGGAGCTACAGCCTGTCTAAACCGGAGTCCACGGGCCGGCGGTGAGTCAGAAATCTGGCGTCACGAACAGGATACGAGCAGGCCCGTTCCCTAACTGGTATAATGTGCTTAAAAATGACTTTAATGTCTACAATTTGGACTTTGTTCGTCCCTAAAAGAACTTTCCCGCCTTTTCACCGTGGGCCAAGATGGTGTTCCCGCCATGAGGATCCGCCACGTGCAAGCCCAGGGGTGAGCCACCGCCCCTCTTCGTGGAAGGGCTAAAGGCAAAGGCGCCACAACTCTTTGTCCGCCCTGATTGCTTGAATCAACCATGGGGGCGGACCCCAAAGACTTTTCCCACAATTGGACTACAAAAAGCCCAAAAGGAAATGGGAGTGTCGCAGACCTTCTTCAACCAGCTCTCTACCAGAACGGTTACCGGTTGAACGGGTGTGGTTCCCTCTAAAGAAGAGAATGGCCAGCACAAGACTCCAAGACCTAATGCGGGAGGTTGAGGCGGAGGCCAGAGCAGCCATCAGCCATCCGGGTCCGGGTCCTGCCCTTACCATAGACGGCAGCCCCGACTTTTGGCTAGAGGCTCTACAAGACCTCCGGGTGCGGTTACTTGAGACTGTGGAGTGGACGATTCGCAGCTGGAGTGCGTCCCTAGGCAGAAGACTCCATCATGCGATGCAGCAGAGCCGACCGGGTACAGCTACTCCCGGCCCAGACGACATCGCCAGCTTCTCAACCGCCTCACCGTCGCCCACCACCTGTCCTGCTTCGTCACTGGAGCCCATAGACTGTATCATTCCTGTGGAGGCCACAGCTCAGCTCGTTCCAGCAATTGAAACCGCAGCCGACCCCCGTTCCTGAGCCGGAGCTTCCAATACGCTCCACCGAAGAACTCGACATATACCTGGTTCCATTTGCGGAACCCGCGACTAGTTTCCACACTGCCGAGACTGTCGCCTGTTTCTCCCCTGAACCGGAGGCCTCCTCTGCAATTACCGAGGCCTACCTGGTGACCGGATTGAAACACCACTTCCAGCTGCTACAGAAGAAGAGGCAGGCAGCCTGGAAGTCCTGCAAGACGACCTTGAGGAGAACTTTGCAGCACAGCCACTCATCGACCCAGAGGATTCCACTCCATCGTCTCCGTCAGCCGAGCAGCCCGACGTAGTCATCGAGGGAGAGATCGAGTACGATGACGATGAGACCTACAGCAAAGCTGAGGACCTCTACACCGGGTTCGCCTGGGGAGACACCAAGAATCCTTCTGCCGGGCAACCTGCTCGGCTGCAGTGGTCGGGTGCCGCCGCAGCAACATCTTCTCCGGTTCCGTTAAACCGGGCTCCCCTCCAGACTGCCCACCAAACTCAAGCCGTTCAACAACCAGCACGCCGTAGTGACTGTATCCACACGCCGCACCACTCCGACGAAGAGGTACGTCGCATCCGAAGGGAGGAGTGGCACGCTCGGCTGCACGCCAACATGCAGGCCCGCGCTGAAGCCCGCCGCCAACCTCCATTGCCTGAAGAATTCCGTAAAACTGGACGGGTGAGCACTTACCCACCGGGTGGGGATTCGTAAGGGAGGAGGGTGTGAGTACTGAAGTACTCGTGGGGCGCCGTGATGTGGAATCGCACCTACCGCGAGGGCATCCTAACCGAGACTTATATAGAGGGGACATTGTAACCTATGAGTGACATGTATGCTGTGACGGGTGGTTCGCTATACGAGTCCGGAACCCTGCCCTCCATAAGTGACTTTGTTGATTGAACTTTTTGCCAAGAGACTTCTTCCTGTTTGCAAATAACACCGCGACTTGGCGGCCACAGCCTGAACTTTTACCTAAGAACAGCCGACCGCCGCCGCTGGGTCCGCGCAATGTGTTAACCTGTTTATTTACTGATTCACTTTTATGCAACATAATGACCTGTCATTAATAAAAGTGTATTACCTGTTATAAAATATAAAAACCTCTGTAATGTGGGTAGTGTGATGCTTGGGACAAGCGTATTCAACCAAGGGGGAGTGTGGCGCCCCGCAACAAGAGCGTCACAGGAGGGTATTGCAGCCATGAATGCAGCCGCAATATTCTCCGACACAGCAGTGATCTGGTTAACTTTGAGATCCAAACCTGCATGCATCACCTAGAACAGAGGGCCAACCCAGGGTCCTGGTGGGCGGAGTGCTAGGGAAGTGTGTAGGGAGTACAGACAGTTAGTTAGTCTAGAACAGAGAAGGAGTCTAGACAAGAGACACACAGACTTGAACTTGGAGTAGGAGCGGGGGTTCTGCACTTCGTGCAGCCCCCGGGCCGTCACCGGTCGGGTGTCAGCACCTGAGGCCTCAACAACCGGATCGGGCATCACTAACCACGGGTTCCAAAATACCCCGGTGCCCCAAAACCTCACAGCCGGTTCACTGGTACCGAAGCTGGCAGCAGTTCACCTCTGCTACGCGAACCAGAAGCGTGGAGGAGCAGCTTCACAGAAGCACCCCACCACCAGCCAACTTCCAGTCGTCTAACCAACGGTGTACCCACTGAGGGATCCAAGGCTCCCCAAAACATCCACAACGTACATCTTGGATAGGGCATTGAAGCAGCCTCCCCATACCCGATCTGGTATACCTGGGCGACAATGGCAAAACACTTAGCTAGAATGGAGGAACACTTGCGGATCTCTGAGGGACACCATCACTGCTGAGTCCACACGGCCCACTACCCGTAAACTGAATACCATGTACTGCCTGCTGGTTACAGTAAAGACCCGTTGCAGAGACTTTCTGTGTCCGTGCTTCCTTATGAACTGTCCGTCCGCACTACAAGGTAACCGCAGCTGCCGCACAACATCTTAAGCAGCTCCAGCCTCCGGGGATCACCGCTCAGCCTGTGGGGAGCGTTCCATCTTGCTGCTGTCCATCCCCCGGAGGTTCCGCAGCGTCGGTAACGATTACCGAAACTACTCATAGGTGGCGTCACGAATAAATTAACCCCTTCAATCTGTTCCTACAAGACGTCGTCAACTTTTGATCTGCACTCTACCGGGCCCGGCTACCGGCAGGCGCGGCCCACCCGTGACAAGGAGGAAGGAGCTACAGCCTGTCTAAACCGGAGTCCACGGGCCGGCGGTGAGTCATCATCATACTCCACCTCTTGAGACAGTAAATGCTGTTCCTCACTGTGTTTTTCTTTTGGCTGTGGGTGCTCAAATATTTGTTCATCAGGGCACGCCGACTCCTCATGCTCCTCTTGAATGGTGCAGGGTGAGAGGTTGTAAGGCATAAATGGGAATCTAAAGCACTCCTCTGAATGTCCAACTTTGGAGTAACTTCACTGCTGGGACTCATGATGGTGGGAGGAAGGAGGATCAGGATGAGGATTATGTGGCCCAGCCTCATAGTTGGTAAGATTGGTCCCTGCGGAAGCCAGGGTGGTGCTCATAAACAGACTAAAGGCATTGTATGCCATCCAGCCCATTACCTCCTCACACTGTTCTTGCTTCAAAAGTGGTGTCCTGTGCCCCCCTGTTAATTGGAACAGGAAGCTAGGATGATATGCAAGGCCAGTTTGCCCAGTCAAATGGCCATGGCATCCACTAATTCAGCACCATATCCACGTCCCTTAACTCCAGCCTTTCACATATTGAAATGGAAACACAGCTAACAACTGATGTCTCCCTAGTTCAGCAGTGTTTAGCATGCGTTAACAATGTAAGCTAACAGAGGAAGTATTCCAAAATCTCCTTCTTAACGGGAAGTGTGTGTCAGATTTTTGAGTGAGCACTGACTTTAGAGGTGTGAATAGCACGTACGCTTTAAATGCTGCTAGCAATTCCTGCCTGCGTACTTCAGCAGTATTTTGAGGAAGCTAATAGAGGTAGGATTGAGAATTTGCCTCTTTAAAGAGATGTATGAGACAGATTTTGTTGCTAGCAGCAAATTTGGTCATGGCAATAGCAAGCCGCTTAAAATACTTCTACCAATTTTTACCTGCGTACTTTAGGATTTGGTGTGAGTGTAGCACCCCTCTAGTCAGCGCGCTACAAAAGGGTACTGCACTCGTAACAGAAGGTGCAGCATGCTTTGTCTTGGTAGGGCATAATAGAAGCCTGAAGCTCCACAACCATACACACACCCACCTAGTGATAGGGGAACAATCAGACACCCGTTACTAGGGTAACCGGTCCTGGTGGGAGGAGAGCTAGGTTATATAGTGAGTGGGGAAAGTAGGAATAGTGACCAAAACAATGAAGACTGCAGAAGTAGAGGGAAACAGAACAGCACAGTAAAGAGTAACCGTAAGAACAGAGAACAGCAGAGGAGAAGTAACTGGGAGGGCACCTCAACCTGGTGACCCAGAAGAAAAAGGGGCAGATATAGGGTAACTGAATCACCCTGGCCCAGTCCAAAGCGGGGTACCAGCTCCAACGTGGATCAGAGCTCCATCCCTGAACTGCAAATTACCGGTGTAGTCGATGTTTTCTTAGGAGCATGATCCAACCGCCCTAAACCAAGCACAGTCTCCACCAGAAGCACTAAACAGGGTTGGGTCCCCTTTGGAGAGATAAAGGGTTCCCATATCACCCGACGGGCCTGGTTCAAGCAGTGGGATTGTGCAGGGCACCCCAGAAAAGGACAGAGAAAATTATAGAGAAGGAACATCAGCGGAGCTTCAGAGGGACATTACTCACTGCCAGGACCACCCGGTCCACTACCCTGATTGAAAAAACTGTTTACCCTGTAAATCTGCAGATTACTGGAGTAAAGTACCCGTGCAGAGTGAGTAACGTGTCTGTGTTCCTTACGGATGAACTGTGATTTACCTGCTTTGCACCACACTGCAGAAGCTGTGCAGCCCCATTCCAACAGCGCTGCTCTATTCCACCATTATCAACCTACAGCCCCGTGGAGCCCGCTCTTCCTGTAGAGAGCTACAACACCTTGCTGCCGCCCATCACCTCGGAGGTCCCAGTAGCGCTGGTACCATCACTGGAACTACAGGTGGTGTCACGATTGACTTTATTTTATTATTTTTCCCCTTTTTATTGTCTGCCTAAGGGTACAGACTCGGACATCGTCCACCCGTGACATCCCCGTACCAGTGCACCTGAGATCCGAGTACCCCGACCCTTGGCCCCAGACATGAGCAAATAATGTCCGCTATTTTTTTTTTAATTATTTCTAGAAATAATTAAAAACAGGGTTCCACTGTATTTTGGTTTACCAGCCAGGTAAAACTAGGCAGATGGGAGTGGGTGGCAGCCCATACCTACATGCTGTATGTGTTTTGGTGACTAAAAATACAGTGGAACCCCACGTCATCAGCGCAAAATCCTCGCTAAATTCTCAACAAATACTTAATATGTGAACAGTGTTGTATGATTTAAGTGTTTTGCATCTAACATTGACAGTTATTTTAGATCTGACATTGAGTTCTATAGGTGAAAATTATGGCAAAATATGCTTATAGAATTGACATGCTGCTATTTTTCTACTGTAAAATACACGCCATTTCTGCCGCTGGAAAATCCACAGCATGGGCACAACACTTCTAATTTCCATACACTTTGCAGGGAAGGTGCTGTACTGTGAATTTGTCAAAAATACAAAGAAAAACCAGGGAAAATCACGACAAAAAACACAGAAAATTGGCGTTGGCACATAGCATAAAATTCACATACCAGGTGCCTGCTCAAAAACATCATTCTTTCCTTTCCGAACCAGGCCTAAAATTGTTTTCCAATCTAGTATAAACCCTTGAACACGGAAAAAACGAGAAAAACATGAAGTCTTTTTGATTGCATTTATTGGGACACACAGGAATCGATGTTTATGTATCACATCTGAATTATATCCTCAGATTATTGTTATCTGGAAACATACAGACAAAATCAATAAATAAACAAAAATGCTGGACTCTTGTTAGTGTCATTGTATAATAATCAATTGTCATCACAAATAATTCAATATAAATCAGCCACCTAATTACATATCACTTATAGTATGAAATTATATCAGATGATTCAAAGCCCGGTCATTGTAGTTGGTCACTCAATTCAGAGATCAAAATATAGGAGGGCGTGGCCTGCACGCTGAACGTGGTGGCTGCATAGACTGAGCTATCCTGCTCCATAGGACCCTTACCGGCACATACCGGCTCACCGCGGCTTCCCAGACATCCACAAATCTTACCACTGCCTTCCCCATCGCCTGGGGCTCATGATGACACACGGCAGGTCGAACAGGCGGGCTTCCCCACCTCGTTTGCTGGACTTCTTCCCCGGAGGGCAAACTGTGCATGCTGCTGGGAAGATGGCTTCTGCCTCCCCAGCCAGGTCTTCCCGCTCCTCCCGCAGCTCAAATAGAGGTGAGAGAGATTCTACTCCCCCGCACAGCAGCAGCAGCTCTGCCCCGCTCACAAGAGGGGACATGAAAGACTTTCTGACTACAATGAGGGTCTCCCTGAAGCAGGATATGCACGAGATGCTGAGGGAGATAAGGAGAGACCTTAACTCCCTGGGGGACAGAACAGCCCATGTAGAAGGCAAACTAGGGAAATATGCCACTACCATCAACGCCTTAGTAGATGATAATGCTGCACTACGGAATGAGCTCTCCTCAGTGCATGACAAACTGTATGACCTGGAGGACAGGTCTAGAAGGCAAAACATAAGAGTCCGTGGCATTCCAGAGGAGATTTCTGATAAAGAACTAGCCCCTTTCATGCAGAGATTTCTGGCCTCTGTGTTGCCTGACTTTCCTCCGGGAGACTTGGCGATAGAGAGGATTCATAGAACCCCGAAACCCAAACACCTAGGACCTTCCGTATCCAGAGATGTTTTGGCCAGAATGCTCAGGTTCCCCACAAAAGATGCCTTCGTACAGCAGATGAGAAAACCCCCTATGCTGCCTGAGGAATTTCAGGGACTGCAGGTGTTCCCAGACCTGTCGCCAGCCACATTGGCGAAGTGCCGGGCGTATGCACATGTGTGTGCGGCCCTTAGGGAGGCTAACACTCGATACAAATGGGGTTTCAACCCGGTGAAGTTAATAATTGATCATGATGACCGGATGGTTACTTGTTCCTCACCAAAGCAGGCAGAGGACAGGTTGTCTTCGTGGAGGATCCCTTTTGCTCTGGCAAATGCTAAATCAACGGGGAAAAAGAGGGTGACCACGACCTGAAGTGGAGTACGGGACGGTCCTGTGAACGGAGCCTCAGACAGCTGAGGCTGTTTCCTGAATGGTACATCCGTACTGTGCCCTTGGATAGCATATTTTTTTTCTTGTTCTGCTCATGCCCGAGGAACTGGGCTTTTGACATGGGACTATGGACACAGTCCCCGGCCTGTTGACTGTTTTGTTTTTCTTTTTGTTTTTTTCCCTCCACCTCTTCTGGTTTATGGTTGTTGTTTTCTTTTTCTTGTGTTTTTTTGCAGCAATTCATTCCTGTCTTAGCATTCCCTACTAATATGTCCCTTACTTGGGAGTCGGTCATGGTTTCCAGTTTATGTCTTTCTTATTGTGATCAATGTTGGAGGATCGACGGGATTCCCGGGCCCGACATAGCTTTGCTCTCTGATTCTATAATATGAGCTTAAATTAATGTCACTCAATGTTAAGGGGATGTGACTCACCGTAGCCGGGGGTACACGTAGCGGGCGTTGTTTCTCCTCCAGTCACGGAACCGCGCCTGCGGTGGTGTAGGCCCGGTGGTCCAGATCAATAGGGGAAATGGCAGAACAGTAGGGGTGATTTGTCTTCGTGACGCCAGCGCTGCGGGTTCTCCGGGGGATGTTAAGCAGCTAGATGGGACGCTCCCCACAGGATGAGCGGGAGTCCCCGGAGCCGGGAGCTGCGCAAGATGTTGTGAGGCAGCTGCGGGGTGCTGCGCGCCGAATCCAGGAGTAACGTACAACCACACAAAGTCTCTTTTAGGTACCTTTACTGGATGGTAGTCAGGTACACTCGGACCGGGATAGTGAAGTTGGCACTTCTGGAGGCTCACAGCAAGCAGTGTTAGGCTTCCTTTCTCTAGTTCTGGTGCTAAGGTCGGGTGGATGTGGAATCCAACCGGACCGGGCGATGTGTTCAATGGAACTCGCTTCACCTGGTTAACAGCACTGAGGACACTGTAAAAGGGTCTGAGCAGGATCAGTACTCTTCCCTGGGCTCTCGTGGATGGGTGCATCAGGTGGAACAAGTGGCTAAACCTCCTGTTGATGGTGCTGGTTCTCTGTGGTGGCTTGGTAGCTCTCACAGCTTCGGTTCCAGTAACCGGAGGATGAGGGAAGAGTTAATGTAATTCTGGTATTCCTTGAGAGGTGCTTCTCCTTTCCTGTTATCCCAATTGCAGGGATTTACTCACTGGTAGCTAGGCTGACTAGGCCTGGTGTGTGTTCCATAAGCTTGAGATCGTACACAACCTGCAGCTCTTGTAGCGTCTGCACACTCTGAAGTTTCTCCCTCCAAGACTCTATTTATAGGGGGAACTGGTTCAAAGTCACCAGTGGAGCTCCCCCTAGAGGCTCGGGGCGAAACCAGGTGTTCTAAGGTGTTGTGTGTTTGTGGGTTTTGCTTTGCTGTTACTTACTCCATTTGTGCTCTAAGGATTTCTGTGGTGCCCAACAGGTGCCAGGGTGCCACAGATGAACTCCCCGGGTAAACGATCAATCGTGTGGAGGGAGGTGAGGAAATTTCGGGCGGAAATTATCTGTCTTCAGGAAACCCACCTATTGGAATCAGACAATTTCAGGTTTCCTAACCCCCAATTCCCTCACAAATTCTTTGCCAATAATTCAGTCAAGAAGGCGGGAGTGTGTATCATTATTAAGCATACCGTGGCCTTTAAGTTGGAGGGGTTACATGTAGACCCGGGCGGCAGCCTGTTGGTGCTGGTTTGCACTTTAAATGGAGTCTTGTATACTATATCATAACTCTATGCTCCTAACACGGGTCAATGCAAATTTGTGAGACGTGCACTACAGACTGTCAAATCGGTGGCGCGGGGTGGTAAGATTGTATGCGGGGATTTTAGCCTCCCCATGAAGCAGGACCTTGATTGTTCCCATCGAAGTGGGGGATGTCGGGGGGAGTTGAGGCTGCTCACCCTTGAGTTTCAATATCATAACCATTGGAGATATTCTCATGCAGCGGAGCGGGATTACACCTTTTTCTCCTCTCGGCATCTCACATATAGTAGATTGGACTATTTTGTGGTGGATGACGCTGTCTTGTCCGGATACCTCAGTTCTCAGATAGGGTTGATAACCTGGTCTGATCATGCCCCTATATTCCTCATTATAGCTCTGTCACACCAGGCTCCCCTGGCTTTTAGGTGGCGCTTGAATGATGGCCTTCTGCTGAACGAGGACGTGGTGTCCAGGGTCTCCTCAGAGTTGTCTCTGTATTTTCAATTGAATGATACTGGAGAGGTTATTGACGAGACGTTGTGGGGAGCCCATAAAGCGGCCTTGAGGGGATTATTTATACAACAAGCAGCGGCTTTGAAATGTAAAAGGGAAGGGGACAGGAATACGCTGCTATCCAGATTGTAGGTCTTGGAGTCCCTTAATAAGTCGGCTGTATTCCCCTCTGTTACTTCGGAAATTTATACTATAAGATTTAAACTACGGGATTCTATGCTGACCTCGTATGCTCATAATTTGAGCAAATTTAAAACGAATTGGTACTCGATGGGGGACTGGGCTGGGGCCCTTCTCGCCCGTAGAGTCAAAAAAAGAGGCTAAATCCAGGATAGATCATATTCTAAGCACTGGAGGCCGACCTGTCAGAAACCCCGTAAAGATCGCTGCAGAGTTTGCTAAATATTATGCAGGCTTATACAATCTTAAAAATGACCCCTCTACTCCCCAGCCCACAACTCAAGTTATTGCAAACTATCTTGATTCCATCAACCTACCCGCTGTTTCTCAAGATCAGTTAACCTTTTTAAACGCTCCCTTCACGGTAGATGAGATACAGACGACCATTAAACAAACTAAGAAGAAGAGCGGCCTGGGTCAGGATTGATTCTCCAATGCCTACTATCGTACTTTTCAATCGTTACTGGGCCCCTATTTATTACGCTTGTTTTCCGTCTGGAGAGACGGGGGATTGGTGTCCTCTCCTGGCTTGGAGGCTACTATTACAACCTTACCCAAACCGGGAAAGACTCCTACCGCCCCGGGCAATTTTAGACCCATCGCTCTCCTAAAATTGCGATGTCAATATGTTCACTAAATTGCTGGCCTCACGCTTAAACCTGATCGTCTCCTCCCTGGTCTCCCCGGACCAGGTGGGGTTTGTGGCGGGACGAGAAGAGAAAGACGGGGTTCGTAGAATGTTAAACCTGGTGCGGGTGGCTGAGTTGACTGGTCTCCCCAGTGAATTCCTGTCGCTTGATGCTGAAAAGGCTTTTGACAGGGTGCATTGGGGATACCTCCAGGCAGTTCTTAAAAAGTTTGGTTTGGTAGGCCTTATATATTCGGCTATTTCTGCCATGTACTCCTCTCCCTCGGCAAGGGTTTTAACTGCGGCTTTCCTGTCGGAACCCTTTCAGATAACTAATGGTACCCGCCAGGGGGGTCCCCTCTCCCCTATAATTTTTGCCCTGTGAATGGAGCCTCTTGCTGAAAGGATCAGAACCAACTCTGACGTTGCGGGAATGGTGGTGGAGAGGGAGGCTAATAAAATCAGCCTTTACGCTGATGATGTTATTATTTCATGTGTGAATATAGGGCCTTCATTCTCTGCTATCATGTCCAAGTTGAGGAAATTTAGCGTAGTCTCCTATTATAGATGAAATCCTTCCAAGTCTCTAGTGCTCCCGGTAGGGGTCCCTGTTTCCTGCCGGAGGCATCTGGTGGAGGCGTTCCCTTTCCAGTGGTCATCTGACGGTATCCCTTATTTGGGAATAACTTTGACCCCCTCGGCACAGACAATTAAAACAAATTTCCACAACCTATATACAAAAATTAAAGCCCTTCTGGAAGACATGCATCAGATTGTGACCTCGTGGTCCACTCGAATTAATGCAATTAAAATTATAGCCCTCCCCAAGATCCTTTATTATTTCAGATCCCTACCCCTTGATATACCCAAAAAATGTATTCTCCGCTTGCAACTTTTAGCTTATAAATACATCTGGGCACATAAGACGCCTTGTGTAGCAAAAAGGGTTTTGTACCTCCCCCTGGAGTCGGGGGGGATGGGAGTTCCAGAATTGTTGACCTATCATAGGGCCTCGGTCTTAACGGGGCTCAGGGATTGATGGCATATGGATAAGGACCACAGGTGGTTACAGATAGAGAAATTCTACTCTAGACGAGGCTCCACCTGCTTGACATTGGAGTCTGAGGTACTCCGGACGGGTACGGTCTCTCCTCTTTTACCTACAATGCGAGCAGCTCTGTGCCTATGGAGGTCTCTCGCCCCTACACTTCTTAGAATTTCTAGGGGTTCAATCTCCATGCTTGCTATGGAAACTCATATTCCTTACCTAAACCTCCAGTCTTGGCGTTCTGCTGGTATTCAAACAATATCAGATCTAGAGGGACCCTCGGGCGTGACTCCCTTTGATCTACTATCCCGAAAACATCCGGGGATAAGAAGATTTTTCTACCAGTATTTACAATTGAGACATTTTTTGCCTGGTGTCCGCCATACTTCTTCCTCCTTTGCCGGACACATGGATAGAAGGATTAATGGATAATTCCTGGCCCCGGGTTCTAGCTCAAAGGGAGTCTCTATTTTATACAAGGTTTTGATAGATTCAGACCAAGGGGTAAAACTTCCCTGCATGCAGAGTTGGGAGCGGGACTTGGGGGTGGTTCTGGAGCCAGAGGAGTGGAGGGATAGTATATATGAGATCAAAAGAGTATCCTCATGTACGACCCACTTGGAACAGCTGACAAAAATCACACATGAGATGGTACCGCTGCCCAGAACTGATTGCCAGATTTGGTCCACAGTACTCCCCCCTTTGTTGGCGAGGCTGCGGCCAGGTCGGCACCCAGGTACATAGTTGGTTCTCCTGCCCAGTCTTGTCTACTTTTTGGGGAGGGATGGAACAACTGATCTTGGCAGCCACCGGGATCCAGCTGCAACTCACTCCCTCCACAGCTGTCCTGCATATAGGCCTCGAGGCAATCCCCAGGATTGTGAGAGAAACCATTTCCCATATTTTGATAGCTGCCCGCATTTCAATTGCATTCAAATGGAAGGAGACCTCCCCGCCAACAGCTGTGGACGTAGTGGAAAGGATTAATTTACATTGTAAACATGAGCTGGCTCTGGCACAGTCCCGATCCGCAAAGAAAAAATAGATTCTAATTTGGGACCAGTGGATGACAAGTCCTTATTATATTTCGTAGCTTGATGTGCTAATCCTCACTAGGTTTTGGGTGCTCATAGCTTATCACTGATTGTTCTTACTGTTTTAGGCTCTGGCACTGAAGTTTCAACTTGTGAAAATTGTGGAATGCTATACTTTCTATAAGTTTGTTTTTTGATTATGCTGCAACTGTTCCTTGTTTACCCCCCCCCCCCCTCCCCTCCTTTCCGGCCCTTCATTCTCTCCCCCCACCCCCTTCCTCTCCCTTACTCCCTTCCCAACTTAACTCCTACCTACTCCTTTTCTTCATTTGCCCTCAGTGATAGCCGTTATGCGGCCATTGAACGTGGTATGTAAGGGTGCTTTCACATCTGCGTTTTTCGTAATTCGCGGCAGATGCGGTGAAAAAACCGCATCTGCCGCGTTTGCCGCATAACGGTTCCACTTGCGGCACGGTTGCGGTTTTTTCCATAGGAAGTATAGGGGGACTTGCGGCAGATGCGGCAAGTGCGGTATTGCACTTGCGGCAGGTGCGGCAGAGAAAAAAACCGCGGCTTACTGCGGTTTTTTTCTCTGCCGCACCTGCCGCAAGTGCAATACCGCACTTGCCGCATCTGCCGCAAGTCCCCCTATACTTCCTATGGAAAAAACCGCAACCGTGCCGCAAGTGGAACCGTTATGCGGCAAACGCGGCAGATGCGGTTTTTTCACCGCATCTGCCGCGAATTACGAAAAACGCAGATGTGAAAGGGCCCTAATACTGCCTGGTTTCACGGTTCGTCACCTTGTTGTAATTTCAACTGTTTGTTTTTTGATTTTGTTCAAAAATACAATAAAAATGATTTGGTAAAAAAAAAGAAATCAAAATATACCTTTATTGGTTCCAGAAGTGTGTGATACAATGACTTAGTATATGTATATACGTAGAACACGTCTGTAATAAAATACTTATAAGTGACCATTAGGAATAGATAATCCTCCCATAGGATGAGAGAAATAAAGAAAAAGAACAGAAAGAAAAAAT
Organism: Allobates femoralis; assembly: GCA_033576535.1. Classification (NCBI taxonomy): domain Eukaryota; kingdom Metazoa; phylum Chordata; class Amphibia; order Anura; family Aromobatidae; genus Allobates; species Allobates femoralis. The sequence goes on from JARQOC010000001.1 coordinate 190,627,327, forward strand.
AGGTACAAAGATGGGAAGACGGGGAAAAAAATTATGATCAATAGGATATGATCTGCTTATGGTATCACATGATAGTTCATCCCTATATGTTAATTAATTGACCTCCATGACTCAGGTAGCCCCCCCATACGGATATAAATCTGGATATAATAGTATCATCTGATCAGAAAACTGACAGTATTATAATGTTAATTCATGCCCGCGGGCTAAGACCAATGAAAAGAACATTATAATGGAACATTACCTCAATTAATCTGCTAAAATATCACAGTACCCGAAGGTAAAATGCCTTCTAAAGACCACAAACTGATCTGTAGAATTGAAATAAAATGAATCAAGAACATGTATGCATATAAGACTAGGTTTTACATACTCTGTGTATTAACCCATTATGTGACGAATGATATGCACATGGAGTGTTGTCACTATTTATATTCGATCTTCCAATATAACAAAAAGATACTCCTAATCCATGGAGTGATATGACTCTAATAAACCAAAGAAACATTATCAACACATGTGAAACACCCATAGAGTAGTATAAGTCATATGCTAATTTACAGAGTTCATTACCTAACAGGGTTAATTGTGAGGGAACTTATCAATCAGGTCATAGGGACTTTGTGCTTCATGTGCCACTAAGAGAATATAAGTTAATCAAATGAAAATTCATTCCTCAGTGACATTTGCAGGAGGTAACTGTGGCATAAATACCTTTTATGGTACATTTACATGCGGCCACAAGAAGGTAGGAACAGGCAGGCATCGGACACAATTGTGCCTGTTGCCTTGAAAAGACCTCGATGTGGCTGCATGTAATTCAGGACTTTCCTTCCTGTGTCTTCCCTGAAGGAAGGAAAGTCCTGAATTACATGCAGCCACATCGTGGTCTTTTCAAGGCAACAGGCACAATTGTGTCCGATGCCTGCCTGTTCCTACCTTCCTGTGGCCGTGTGTAAATGTACCATTAGGGATAATAATACACCAAAAACCTGCAAAAAGAAACCACTAGGTTTAACTCTTGTTTTTTAGGGCTCCCATCATGTAGCCCTTCTCCTGCTGCTGAACATAGGCACTAACTGGTGTTAGAAGAAACATAGGAATAGTGGACTTGCGGATGTCCCCTCCTCTGGCAAGTGAGGAGGATGCCGCGAGGTGCGTGTTATGATGGCTGTGACCGGAAGTGAATGCATCATGTGACCGTGTCACGTGATCGCGCCGTCGGCTTCCTGGTTTCAGTGTTTGGAATGTAGGCAGCCGATGGCTGCCATGCAGGCGCGCATGCGCGATTTTGAGAATAATGTGGCAAGTATCTCTCACTAAGTGGATGTGCAGTCAAAGGAGCAATAGTTCAAGGAGGGGCAAAAGTGCAGCGATGGTGTAGGAGGAAAACAGTCATAAGATCTGTGAAAGGAAATAAATTAAGATTAGAGATAGTACAATAGTTTAAGGTTCATATTGGTATCATTCTTGCATCTAATGGTCACAACCTTTAAACTTACATCATACATATATGATTACATTGTTAACAGTATCAATACCTATACATGCTTACAGAAACATGATGGTACTGTGCATGTTTCCATAATCTACTGGAAACATGTACCATTATATTTGCAACTCGTATTCCCTGTTAAGATCTAATGGTTCAAGAGTTTGAAGCTGAAAAATCCAATAGGATTCTCTCTCTTTTAGGTGGCGGATCATGACCCCCCTCTGCGAGCTAGGGGAATATGTTCAATAACTTGAAATCGGAGCTGAGATATTGTGTGACCCTTGGAGATGAAATGTTGAGGAATCGGCAATAGGGTATTTTTACATCGTATTGTCGACTTGTGTTTGTTGATCCTGTCTAGGATATATTGGGTGGTCTCCCCAACATATCTGAGACTGCATGGACATTTAATCAGATACACAACGAATGATGTATCACATGTGAAGAAGTCTCTTATATGATATATTTTGCCAGTCCTCGGGTGTGAGAATATATTCCTCTTGACCATATGTGAACATTGCAAACAACCCACAGAGCGGAAATTACATTGTCTTGGGGTTGCAAGGAAAGTTTGTCTTGTTTTTGTCCTTCCAGAGCCGATATCTGCTCTAACCAGTCAATTTCTTAGGTTGGGGGCCAGTTTGTGGCAAAAAAGAGGAAAATTTTGAAATTCCTAAATTTCAGGGTATGATCTTGTAAGTATAGACCAGTGTTTCTTGATGATTGCTTCAACCAATGGTTGAAAAGGATGATAAACACTCACAAATGGTATCTTCTTTAGAGTACCCTGTCTTAGTGTAGTCTGTGATGTCCGTACTGCAGTCAGTTCAGGGGGATAACCTCTTTGATGAAATTTTTCTCTCATCTCGTCATGTCTCAACTTTCTAGTAGACAGGTTGGAGACAATCCTCGCTACTCAGCTATGCTGAGAGTGTGGTAAAGATCTCTTGATATGATATGGGTGGCAACTCTTAAAACGCAATAAATCGTTCCTATCTGTCGGTTTCGTAAACAGATCCACCGAAATGTCCCTATTAGGATTCAGCAATACGAGTGTGTCTAAGAAGTTATTGTTTTGGCTGTCAGAATGCATGGTAAAGGTCAATCCCTCCATGTATCTATTTAGTTGAAGAAAAAAATTCATTCAGCATATCTATGATGTCGGTCCAAATCACAAAAATGTCGTCGATATAGCGTCTCCACATGATTATATTGGAGATGACATATGGATTCTGCCAAATATATTTCTCTTTGAAATATGACATACATATGTTAGCATAGGGGGGCGCTACGTTAGAACTCATAGTGGTCCCCCTACGCTGAACATAAAATTAATCTTGAAATAGAAAGTAATTATTCTCAAGAACCACCTTGAAAAAGTCAATGCAAAAGGTACTAATCGTATCCCCAAAATCAGTCTTAGAATGCAGAAACCAGTTGACTGTCTCTATACCCTCCTGATGTTTTATACTGGTATATAGGCTGTTTACGTCAAACGTCACTAACAAGTTATCTTTTGGTAAAGTTCCCAATGCCTTCAAGTCTGACAGAAAATGAGAAGTATCCTTAATGAAGGAGGGAATGCGTAGAATTAGGGGGGACAGTATTTTATCCAAAATGACAGGTAAAGGAGATAAAAGTGACTCTGTAGAGGCGACTATCAGTCTACCTGGTGGAAGGGTGAGGTTCTTGTGGATCTTAGGTAATGTATATAATATAGCTGTAACTGGATTCGGATGTTGTAAATATTGAGCCAACTTACTGTCAATGACTACTTGTTTTGTATACATAATCTCTCGCTCATGAATAATGTCACGAATAACGGAGGATAGATCTCTAGATACAGGTTCATAGGTGTCGGAGTCTCTCAGTTGGATCAAGATTTCCTTAATATAGTTTTCCCCGATCTAAGACCATAGTAGCCCCCCTTTTAAACTGCCCCGGGTTTTATGACAAACTGTTTTTTTTCCCCTACTTTTGGATTCCTCGGGCCCTTTAAGGAGTCGTTTTTAAAATTTTTTTTTATTTTGGGCTGTTCCCTTTCATTCCGTCGCAAATTTTTTTTTGGACAAAAAACTAGTGACTAATGATGTGGGAAAATCTCTTTTAGGTTGATAATCCCTTTGGGGGGGGTTTTTTTGGGCCCCCGGAAGATGGAAAGGTTAAGTCCCTTTAGGGTAAACGTGTTTATCTAGAAACAGGAGAGGTGGATGGACCCGGGGGGGGGCAAATGTCATCTTTAAAATGTATCTTTAGACGCAAAAATTCTAAAAAAAAAGTAATTCCTGGGGCAAGACAAAAAAAATGAAACGAGGGATGGGACAGAAAGGGAAAAACCCTTTTGTAAAAACTTCCGTTTCAATAGGGGGATAGTGAAAAAAGATGA
>JARQOC010000001.1:190631307-190644481 GCA_033576535.1 Allobates femoralis
AAAAACCTGCAAAAAGAAACCACTAGGTTTAACTCTTGTTTTTTAGGGCTCCCATCATGTAGCCCTTCTCCTGCTGCTGAACATAGGCACTAACTAATGTTAGAAGAAACATAGGAATAGTGGACTTGCGGATGTCCCCTCCTCTGGCAAGTGAGGAGGATGCCGCGAGGTGCGTGTTATGATGGCTGTGACCGGAAGTGAATGCATCATGTGACCGTGTCACGTGATCGCGCCGTCGGCTTCCTGGTTTCGGTGTTTGGAATGTAGGCAGCCGTTGGCTGCCATGCAGGCGCGCATGCGCGATTTTGAGAATAATGTGGCAAGTGTCTCTCACTAAGTGGATGTGCAGTCAAAGGAGCAATAGTTCAAGGAGGTGCAAAAGTGCAGCGATGGTGTAGGAGGAAAACAGTCATAAGATCTGTGAAAGGAAATAAATTAAGATTAGAGATAGTACAATAGTTTAAGGTTCATATTGGTATCATTCTTGCATCTAATGGTCACAACCTTTAAACTTACATCATACATATATGATTACATTGTTAACAGTATCAATACCTATACATGCTTACAGAAACATGATGGTACTGTGCATGTTTCCATAATCTACTGGAAACATGTACCATTATATTTGCACCTCGTATTCCCTGTTAAGATCTAATGGTTCAAGAGTTTGAAGCTGAAAAATCCAATAGGATTCTCTCTCTTTTAGGTGGCGGATCATGACCCCCCTCTGCGAGCTAGGGGAATATGTTCAATAACTTGAAATCGGAGCTGAGATATTGTGTGACCCGTGGAGATGAAATGTTGAGGAATCGGCAATAGGGTATTTTTACATCGTATTGTCGACTTGTGTTTGTTGATCCTGTCTAGGATATATTGGGTGGTCTCCCCAACATATCTGAGACTGCATGGACATTTAATCAGATACACAACGAATGATGTATCACATGTGAAGAAGTCTCTTATATGATATATTTTGCCAGTCCTCGGGTGTGAGAATATATTCCTCTTGACCATATGTGAACATTGCAAACAACCCACAGAGCGGAAATTACATTGTCTTGGGGTTGCAAGGAAAGTTTGTCTTGTTTTTGTCCTTCCAGAGCCGATATCTGCTCTAACCAGTCAATTTCTTAGGTTGGGGGCCAGTTTGTGGCAAAAAAGAGGAAAATTTTGAAATTCCTAAATTTCAGGGTATGATCTTGTAAGTATAGACCAGTGTTTCTTGATGATTGCTTTAACCAATGGTTGAAAAAGATGATAAACACTCACAAATGGTATCTTCTTTAGAGTACCCTGTCTTAGTGTAGTCTGTGATGTCCGTACTGCAGTCAGTTCAGGGGGATAACCTCTTTGATGAAATTTTTCTCTCATCTCGTCATGTCTCAACTTTCTAGTAGACGGGTTGGAGACAATCCTCGCTACTCAGCTATGCTGAGAGTGTGGTAAAGATCTCTTGATATGATATGGGTGGCAACTCTTAAAACGCAATAAATCGTTCCTATCTGTCGGTTTCGTAAACAGATCCACCGAAATGTCCCTATTAGGATTCAGCAATACGAGTGTGTCTAAGAAGTTATTGTTTTGGCTGTCAGAATGCATGGTAAAGGTCAATCCCTCCATGTATCTATTTAGTTGAAGAAAAAAATTAATTCAGCATATCTATGATGTCGGTCCAAATCACAAAAATGTCGTCGATATAGCGTCTCCACATGATTATATTGGAGATGACATATGGATTCTGCCAAATATATTTCTCTTTGAAATATGACATACATATGTTAGCATAGGGGGGCGCTACGTTAGAACTCATAGTGGTCCCCCTACGCTGAACATAAAATTAATCTTGAAATAGAAAGTAATTATTCTCAAGAACCACCTTGAAAAAGTCAATGCAAAAGGTACTAATCGTATCCCCAAAATCAGTCTTAGAATGCAGAAACCAGTTGACTGTCTCTATACCCTCCTGATGTTTTATACTGGTATATAGGCTGTTTACGTCAAACGTCACTAACAAGCTATCTTTTGGTAAAGTTCCCAATGCCTTCAAGTCTGACAGAAAATGAGAAGTATCCTTAATGAAGGAGGGAATGCGTAGAATTAGGGGGGACAGTATTTTATCCAAAATGACAGATAAGGGAGATAAAAGTGACTCTGTAGAGGCGACTATCAGTCTACCTGGTGGAAGGGTGAGGTTCTTGTGGATCTTAGGTAATGTATATAATATAGCTGTAACTGGATTCGGATGTTGTAAATATTGAGCCAACTTACTGTCAATAACTACTTGTTTTGTATACATAATCTCTCGCTCATGAATAATGTCATGAATAACGGAGGATAGATCTCTAGATACAGGTTCATAGGTGTCGGAGTCTCTCAGTTGGATCAAGATTTCCTTAATATAGTATCCCCGATCTAAGACCATAGTAGCCCCACCCTTATCTGCCGGTTTGATGACAATCTGTTTATTATCCCATAGATTTTGGATTGCTCGGGTTTCAGGAGTCGTTAAATTATTTTTATTATGGAGCTGTTCCCTTTCATTCTGTCGCATTATTTTTTGGACATCTCTAGTGACTAATGATGTGAACATCTCTATAGGTTGATATATCTTAGGGGGGGTTAAATGAGCTAGGAAGATGAAGGTTAAGTCCCTTTAGGGTAAACGTGTGATCTAGATCAGGAGAGGGGATGGACCAGGGGTGGCACTGTCATCTTTAAAATGTATCTTCAGACGCAATATTCTAAATAAAAGTAATTTCTGGTCAAAACCAAAAAAATTAAATGCAGGGATGGGACAGAAAGAAAGACTCTTTTGTAATACTTCAGTTTCGATAGGAGATAGTGAATAAGATGAAATATTTACTACCAAGTTGGCCCCGCACCCACTACTTGGGATCGTAGCTGCATTGGAAAATTGTTTTCCCACCACATATGAAATATCAGCATATTCAGGAGAAATTGCTTAACATATCTTGGAGTCCATTGTATCATGTTGCCTGAGTGAGAATGAAAAAATCCTTTTTGTTCCACAAAAATGTTGTTTTAACCTCCATATTTTAATTTTCACAGCTCAACATTATAAAAATCTGTAAATCACCTGGGGATTCAAGGTGCTCACCACACATCCAAATAAAATCCTTTTGGGTCTAGTTTCCAAAATGTAGTCATTTGTGGGTGTTTCTGCTGTTTAGGCACATCAGGGGCTATCCAAACGTGACAGGACACCCACTGACTATTCCATCAATATCTGCTTTCCAAAATGTTACTTCCTCCCTTTAGAGCTCTGCCATGTGCCCAAACTGTTGTTTTCCACCACATATGAGGTATCTGCATTCTCAGTACAAATTACCCAACAAATTTTTGGATCCATTTTATCCTGTTGCCCTTGTGAAAATGAAAAAAATGAGGCTTAAAGAAATTTTTGTGGATAAAAAGTACTTTTTTATCTTCACAGCTCGATGTAGGAAGCATCTGTGGGTTTAATGTGCTCCTCATGCATATACATAGTTCCTTAGGGGGTCTATTTTTTTAAATGGGGTCACTTGTAGGGAAATTTACTGTTCAGGCACATCAGGAGCTCTCCAAACTCAACATGGTATCCGCTAACAATTGCAGCAAATTTCCATCTTGAAAAGTCAAATGTCACTCCTTCCTTTCTGAGCCCTGCCATGCACCCAAACAGTAGTTTTCCGCCAAATATGAAGTATTGGTGTATTCAGTAAAAGTTGCCCAAGAAATTTTCAAATCAATTTTATCCTCTTGCCCCTGTTAAAATTTAAAAATTAAGGCTCAAATAACATTTTTGTGTAAAAAAAAAAAGTACTTTTCATTTTCACAGCTCAATGTATGAAGCACCTGAGGGTTCAAAGTGCTCACTACACATCTAGATAAATTGCTTGAGGGGTCTAATTACTAAAATTGGTCACGTGTGGGGAGTTTCGGCACATCAGGGGTTCTTCAAACGCAACATGGTGTCAGCGAATGATTCCAGATCATTTTCCACTTGAAGCGTCAAAAGTCGCTCCTTCCCTTCCGAGCCCTGCTGTGCTACCAAACAGTGTTTTTTGTTTTTTTTTATCACATATGGGATATCAGCGTACTCGAGAGAGTTGGAAAATGAGAACTTGCTGATGAACTTTGCACCCTTCTAACTTCCTAAAATTTTGTTTACAAAATTGTACTGATGTAAAGTAGATATGTGGAAAATATTATTTTTTAGCTATTTTGTGTGACATTACTCTCCAGTTTAACAGTGTAAAAATTAGAAAATTTCTACATTTTCAAAATTTTCGCCATTCCTTTTTATAAAAATAACTAAATAAGTAAACGCAAAATTATTATTTTAAACTATAAATATGCCTGGTGCTATTGCATCGGGAGTGCGGTGAAATGAACAGGTGCCATAGAAATAGACGCTAAATAGTACAGTCCTTTCTCTAGAAAGTACGCTGTTGTTGCGGGATTTATATGGTGTACATGGCGGCTCACTGGTTAGCACTATATGGTGGCTCAGTGGTTAGCACTGTATGGTGGCTGAGTGTTTAGCATTGTATACGGTGGCTCAGTGATTAGCACAGTATATGGTGGCTCAGTAGTTAGCACTGTATACGGTGGCTCAGTGATTAGCACAGTATACGGTGGCTAAGTGGTTAGCACAGTATATGATGGCTCAGTGGTTAGGACAGCATATGGTGGCTCAGTGTTTTGCACTGTATGGTGGCTCAGTGGTTAGCACATTATATGGTGGCTCAGTGGTTAGCACTGTATGGTGGCTCAGTGGTTAGCATTGTATATGGTGGCTTAGTGGTTAGCACAGTATACGGTGGCTCAGTAGTTAGCAACTATACGGTGGCTGAATGGTTAGCACTGTATATGGTGGCTGAGTGGTTAGCACTGTATATGGTGGCTCAGTGGTTAGGACAGTATATGGGGGGTCAGTGTTTTGCACTGTATGGTGGCTCAGTGGTTAGCACAGTATATGGTGGATCAGTGGTTAGGACTGTATGCAGTGGCTCAGTGGTTAGCTGTCTCCCCCTGTTCTGTACCCCCTCCTCCCCCTGTTCTCTGCCTCATCTTCCACTGTTCTCTGCCCATCTCCCCCTCTTCTCTGCCTCTGTGTCCCCCTCTTCTCTGCCCCTGTGTCCCCTTGTCCTCTATCACTGTGTCCCACTGTCCTATGCCACTGTGTCCCGCTGTCCTCTGCTGCTGTCTTGTGCCTCTGTGTCCCCCTGTACTCTTCCCCTGTGTCCCCCTGTCCTCTGCCCCTGTGTCCTCCTGTCCTCTGCTCCTGTGTCCCCCTGTCCTCTGCCCATGTCCCCCTGTCCTCTGCCCGTGTCCCTCTATCCTCTGTCCCTGTGTCCCTCTGTCCTCTGCCCTGTGTCCCCTGTCCTCTGCCCCTGTGTCACTCTGTCCTCTGGCCCTGTGTTACCCTGTCCTCTTCCCTGTGTCCCCCTGTTCTCTGCCCCTGTTCTGTGTCCCCCTGTCCTCTGCCCTTGTTTTGTGTCCCTCTGTCCTGTGTGCCCCTGTGTGCCCCTGTCCTCTGCCCCTTGTCATGTGTGCCCCTGTCCTGTGTGTGTGGCGCCCCGCAATGCAGGCATCACAGAGGGGTACTGCACCCATAAGAGCGGTGCAGATACTCCAGCTGCAAGTAGATTTCAGGCTGATGGGTGGAACCTACACACAAGCACCCCCACACTAGATCACATGGTGGGAGGTACCCGGGAGGGAATAAAACCACCTCCAGGGGAAACTAGAGAAGAGCCAGAATCAGCCAGGCAGTGAGCCTGAGGGAAGCAAGGAGGGTCTCTCGGCTGAGGACCCAGGAAGGGCTAGAGAAAGATTCCAGGCACAGGCAGCAAGCCTGGGGGAGAAGAGGGACTTCAGAGAGTCCAACCCCGGCAGCTTACCGGGCACCGGAGCCCGCACATATGGGATCCTCCAAGGATCACAGAAAATCCAGCGAACTAGAGGTATATATATATATACTGCCCAGACTCTTAAGCGACCAGAAGAGGGTTGCAGGCACCGCTTGATGGTTCGGCGGTCGGCCAGCAGAAGGTAACCCGATGGGAGCGAAGAGAGTGAGAGACAGCAGGAGGCCAGATCCGCTTTATGGGGTCAGACTTCACACAAACTACAGGGAAGCAGGAAGAATCGAAAGAGAAAAGGTACACGCTAAGGGTTCCATCCAGCTACCTAAGATCCGCTTGCAGCCACCCATTAGCTACTTGTCATTTAACATCTTACTGCACTGAGGACTGTAATCACGCTGCTAAAGTTCCAGTAAAGTACCTGGAGTGGAGTGACTTTGACTCTGCTGCATCTTCTTTCCATGAACTTATTCCTTTCACAGGATTGCTGCCCCAGAGGTCCCAGTCCTGCCTGCGGAGGACTACAACATCTCAGCCGCAATACCACCGACCTCCAGAGGACTGTGGTGGCGCTGGTGCTACTTCACCAGGAACTGTAGGTGGCGTCACGACAACTAACTTTTTAAATAATCCCTTCTACATAAACCCCTTTTCAGAGAACTGTCCCCCGGGACACGGGATCAGGCGCGGCCACCATTCCCCGTGACACAGTTAACCCTTTTGTCACCTGATACCCGAGTACCCCATACCCTGGGGCGACACATGTGCCCCTGTCCTCTGCCCCTGTTCTGTGTCCCCCTGTGTCTCTCTATCCTCTGCCCCTGTCCTGTGTGCCCCTGTCCTCTGCCCCTGTTCTGTGTCCCCCTGTGTTTCTCTGTGCTCTGCCCCTGTCCTGTGTGCCCCTGTCCTCTGTCCCTGTTCTGTGTCCCCCTGTCCTGTGTGCCCCTGTCCTCTGCCCCGTCCTGTGTGCTCCTGTCCTCTGCCCCTGTTCTGTGTCCCCATGTCCTGTGTGCCCCTATCCTCTGCCCCCCTGTCCTGCGTGCCCCTGTCCTCTGCCCTTGTCCTGTGTGCCTCTGTCCTCTGCCCCTGTTCTGTGTCCCCCTGTCCTCTGCCCCTGTTCTGTGTCCCCATGTCCTGTGTGCCCCTGTGTCCCCCTGTCCTCTGCCCTTGCCCTGTGTGCCCCTGTCCTCTGCCCCTGTTCTGTGTCCCCTGTCCTGTGTGCCCCTGTCCTCTGCCCCTGTTCTGTGTCCCCAGTCCTGTGTCCCCCTGTCCTCTGCCCCTGTTATGTGTGACCCTGTCCTGTGTGCTCCTGTGTTCCCCTTTCCTCTGGCCCTGTTGTGTCCCCCTGTCCTATGTGCCCTTGTGTCCCCTGTCCTCTGCCCCTGTTCTGTGTCTCCATGTCCTGTGCGCCCCTGCTCTCTGCCCCTGTCCTGTGTCCCCCAGTCCTCTGCCCCTGTTCTGTGTCCCCCTGTCCTGTGTGCCCCTGTGTGTGTCCCCCTGTCCTCTGCCCCTGTCCTGTGTGCCCCTGTCCTCTGCCCCTGTCCTGTGTGCCTCTGTCCTCTGCCCCTGTTCTGTGTCCCTCTGTCCTGTGTGCCCCTGTGTCCCCCTGTCCTCTGCCCCTGTTCTGTGTCCCCCTGTCCTGTGTGCCCCTGTGTCCGCCTGTCCTCTGCCCCTGTCCTGTGTGCCCCTATCCTCTGCCCTGTGTCCCCCGCCCCTGTTCTGTGTCCCCCTGTCCTGTATGCCCCTGTCCTCTGCCCCTGATGTGTCCCCCTGTCCTGCGTGCCCCTGTTCTGTGTCCCCCTGTTATGTGTCCCCTGTCCTGTGTGCCCCTGTGTCCCCCTGTCCTCTGCCCCTGTCCTGTGTGTCCCTGCCCCCCTGTCCTCTGCTCTCTCCCTTCCACTGGCATTATCATTGCAGGTTAAAGAGAATCAAAGTGAAGCCGGTCATGTGACAGGACGGGCTGATGTGACGTCACAGAGTGCCTGTCACATGACCAGCTCCAAACAGAATGTCTTTCTCCAGCCAGCTTGCAATGGTACGGTGGAGGGTGAGAACAGAGCGGCAAGGGCGGAGTACGGAGCGACCGGGGGAGAGCCAGCAGCGGGAGAGCGGGCGGCAGCACCGCTACTGACCGCCATATGGGAATACCCATAACATGACTCAGGTCAGCTGTTCAATTGAAGAAGCAGTGCTGTCAGTGCTGTCAGGTTCATGTGAGTTCATGCTTGCCGGCATGAACTCACATGAACTTTCCCATGCCCAGGTGCACAGCTCTGCTATATCTCTGGTGGAGGTTCTCTACCAGACATATAGCAGAGCTAAAGCAGAACCTTGGATAGGACTACGTCGAACGGAAGAGGATTTTTTTTTAAATAAAGATGATGTCCCTAAGTGTGTTTTTGGTTTTTTTTTCAAATAAAAATAATTTTTCTTGGTGTTGTGTTTTTATTTAAACAATTTAATAGAAATTCATGGGGGCATGTCTACTATTGGAGTGACCCCATGAATTTAGGGCTTAGGGCCCGCTGATAACAAAAAGCTGGCCCTAACCCCATTATTACCCAGTAAGCAACCGCACCAGGGCCCTGGAAGAGGTGGGTTCAGCGCCAGAACATGACGCTTCAATGAACATGCCATCTTCTGGGGTGGCTGCGGGCTGCCATTCACAGCGGGGGGTGCCCCGAAGGCTTGGGCCTCCCTGCGCTGCGGATTCCATCCCCCAGCTGCCTAGCTGTACCTGGCTGGACATAGAAATCGCGCGGAGCCCCACGCATTTTTTTAATTATTTCATGAAATTCATGAAATAATAAAAAATATGGGCTTTCCGATATTTCTGTGTCCAGGCAAGTACAAATAGTCAGCTGGTGGTTGGGACAGCCCGTTGCCAACTGCTGTATCCGGCTGGCATGTAAAAAGATGGCGAAGCCCATGTTAAAATTTTTCTGAAAAATCCATTAAACAATCCTATAAAAAGGGACTGCATCTTTATTAACCCATGGTCGAGGAGTTACTAAAGATGCAGTTCCTATCATTCATATTGTTTTTTGGATTTTTCAGAAAAAAATTTGACGTGGGTTTTGCCGTATTTTTATATCCAGCCGGATACAGCGGGCAGCGACTGGCTGCCACCAACCCCCAGGTGCCTATTTGTACCTGGCCGGACATAATAATATAGAGGAGCCCCTTTTTTTTTATTATGTCATGAATTTCATGAAATAATAAAAAAAAATGTGTGGGGCTCTACGCTATTTCTATGTCCAGCCAGGTACAGCTAGGCAGCTTGTGGCTGGAATCCGCAGCGCAGGGAGGCCCAAGCTCTCTGGGCACCCCCCGCTGCGAATTGCAGCCCGCAGCCGCCGCAGAAGATGGCACATTCATTGAAGCGCCATGTTCTGGCGCTGAACACAACTCTTCCAGGGTCCTGGTGCGGTGGCTCACTGGGTAATAAAGGGTTATTGGCGATCACGCCAATAGTAGACATGACCGCCATGAATTTCTAGTAAATTCTGGAAAAAAAACGCAACACAGAGAAAACATTTTTGTATTAGGGGACTGCCTAGACTGCCTAGACTGCCTAGGGGACTGCCTCTTCAAGTGCTAGGACACAATCACTTACAAGATATTATTCTTTACACAATCTTTTCCCCTAACTCCCCAATAACCCCTCCATGGGGTGGGCTGCAGAAGTTACCTGACTTACATTAAAAATCCCTTTCCCCATGCCACAGGTAAGACCTGGGCTTGCGGTTGGGTGGAGTGATTATTAAAAGCTGACATATTCGGAGGAGAAATAAGGGAAACAAATACATTTATTCAGCTCACCACCAATTCATCTGGAATGCTGAATAAGGCTATTGGGCAGCAATGCACGGACAAGCTCAATATTAATGATACATATAAAAAACTTGTGCACATGCCAAAAATTTGTATTCTAAATGTATGGAATGAAATGAAATACAGTGCTGTGCAAATTAATTGGGACAAAGCATTTTTTAAGTAAAATCGTAAGTTGGGGTTACCAGTCAGTGATTCAAACCAGTTTTAACTGCTTTGAACAGGTGTGAGTGTACAACCTTGAGCAACAAAATGTGTTTTGACTGGTTTTAGTCAGAAAATAACAGCTAGCTGCCCCCTCAGCTTCAGTTGAGAGCTTGTTTCTGTGAGGAGTGGTTAAGTGTACTTTTTCTCTCAGGGTGATTCATGCCTGCAAAAATGGATGGTACTCCACGGAAGAGGTCTAGAATTATTACTGTTAATGAACATACAAGTCTGAATGTAAGAGAAATCGCTTCCACCGTTGGTATTGGAAAATCTACTGTTTCAAGAATAATTCACACACACAATGAAACTGGATCGTTTTCTCCAAAACGAAATGGGAAATGTGGAAGAAAAAGGAAAATGACACCAAGTACTGATAAAACACTTATCAATAATAGTAAAACTAATGCAAGAAAAACAAGTAAAGACTTGCTTTGTTCCAATAAATTTGCACAGCACTGTAAAGTGATTATATATTTTCAAGAGGCAACAGCCATAGTATGGTGTCTCATGAGTGTGAACAGACCTATTACACCTTGCATGTGAAGCATATAATGGCCATATGCAATTTTTATATGAATTGGTATCACATAAGTGTAGAAGACATGGCCACCCATGGTGCTGACCCTCTGCAATAATAAAGGTTTGCTCTCCAGAAAAAAAAATTAAAAAGATTAATAAAATGTAATATGTATGTATATATTTATAAAAACGTATTCATCTATTCATTTGAAGTATTGCAGCATACTGTTCCTCATATGGCATGAATTGAATTTTCTTGATTCTGTAATCAACAGTGCAGGATACATTTCTATTCATTTAATTGAAATAGTAAAAAAAATCCTGAAAAGAGATGAGCAAACTTTCCCCGAACATGTTCGCCAATTTCAAATTCGGCACAAACTTTAAGGATTCAATTCGCAATTGTAAACCTGAGCAATTTACTAAAAAATCATTGAATGCAGCTTTGTTGTAGAAAAATAGTCTAAATTTAGAATGGCACCATCTCTTAAGCGGATGTTTTAGGCCACGTGCACACGTTCAGTATTTGATGACTTTTTTACCTCAGGATTTGTAGCCAAAACCAGGAGTGGATGATTAAATACAGAAGTGGTGCAGGTGTTTCTATTAGACATTTTGGCATTGCAGGGATCAGTTTGGATCCAATGCGGTCCGATTTTCATTGGACAGCATCGGATTTAACTAAAATCGCAATTTGAAACCAGCTTAAGAGCTGAAAAGGTGTTGGTCAATCAGCTTGACACTTTGATGCAAAGATATTATCATAATTGCACATGATTGTTTTTACATTAAGTTCATGACTGTGTGTAAATTGCATTATGTCAGTCACAATGCCAAAGTGTTTTATCAGCTGTTGGGTTCAATATTACTAACATTTAACTATTTGCTAATATTTAACAATTATTACTGAGTATAGCTTTCTAAATAAATTCACAATGTAATCTCACAGCGTTAAAAGAAGCCTGGCTTGTTGTACATGCAGTCTGATCTCCAGACAGCATGGAATGGAGTAGAGTAGGAGAAGCTAAGCAAAATAATATATAGGTGTTTTGAAATAGATTTGGTATAAGCAGTATTTGATTTATTGAATATCCTGTTGTTTGTATTCATGAGTCCAGCGGGTGGTCCTACTCAGTGATTGACAGCTACTTTTGCACGCACAGTGATACAGGTATGACTGTCAATCTTTATGGAAAGCTCTCTTACTGGATGCATATGAATTAAAACACCAGGAATTTCAATGTATTAAATTACATTTTTACTGAAACTTCTACAAAAATATATACAATACTGATCATTTACTCCCATTTTATAACATCCTGGCTAGAGATGAGCAAACCTTTTGAAGTTCAGATTTGGTTTGGTTCGCCGAATGGCATATGTGCGCCGAACAATTTGACAATTTGCCGAACTTACTATCTCCATTGAAATCAATGGCCTAGAAAACACCTTAAAAGGGGCCCAAAAGCTGGCAAATCCGCTCAAATTAGGGACAGATACCAGGAAAAGTGCCATCTATTCCCCAGAGTTAAAATGTTCATCATTGTGCATTATAGATGTATGGAACAAGGCCTGGCCCAGTATTTTAAGCTCCAAGTATAGCTATGGTGCTCAGAGAGCCCTGCTGAATTCAGAAAACAGACAAGAAGGAGACCCCCAAGAAGAGTCTCTGTTGTGTCACACGAACGGGAACAACATGTTATATGTTTTTTCTCTGTCTAATTCATTATGTATTTTTTCCTCCAATCAGCAATTTTCCTTGTTGTTACCAGGTAGATTAGACCGTGTATTAAGATTGTCTCTACCTCCCTCCCTTAGCTGGTCTCTGTACAAAATGCTCCTCCCTTCTTCCCCAGTTTAGTTTAGAGAAGACATTGCTGAACACGCATGCCTGCAACCCCTGTACAGATTATTCATTTTCACCTGCTGTTACGTTAAAATTAATACAAGATTCTGGAAAAAAAACTGCAGTGTTTCTCCTGTCTTACTACAAGTCATCGTTCTAGCCTAGTTCAAAGCTGTCTGTTTGCCCCTGATGGTGTAAGTACGCGCACACAATTATCTTAGGGACTGATAATCAGAGCACTTGAGATTTGCAGTCATCAGAAGGGGATAGAACAGTCTCCACATTTCAAAAAATTAGGGCCAGATGCCACCAAAGTGGAATCAAATGTCCCAGAATAAAAATTGTAGTATGCATGCATGTATGGCACACGATCTGGATCAGAACCTTACCTAGCATTTAAAGGTTTAACAATCATTTGTAACAGGGGGATGAGTGACACCTGTAGGCATCATACTCACAGAGTCCTGCTAAATTCAGGAAACAGACAAGAAGGAGGCCCTGAAAAAGTGTCTCCACATTTCAAAAAATTAGGGCCAGATACCACTGAAGGGTCATCAATTGACCCAAAATGAAAATTCTATAATGTCACAATCTACATGCATGGCACAGTGTTTGGAACATGGCGTGGCCTAACATTTCAAGGTTAAACATTCATTACTAACAGGGAGATGAGTGACACATGTAGGCATTAATTGACCAAGAATAAAAATTGTAGAATGGCGATATGAATATAGGATGCTGGAAAGTACAACATCATTTACTCTGCCCAATCTGCCACTCGGGTGGAAAGTCCTTGGAGATCCATGACTTATCATCTTGATGAAAGTTAGGCAGTCTACACTTTCAGGGGACAGCCGGGTGCGCTTATTCATGAGGAGACCACCAGCAGCGCTGA
>JARQOC010000001.1:190644581-190656386 GCA_033576535.1 Allobates femoralis
ATAACATTTCCCACATGTCTACTTCACATCAGCACAATTTTTGAAAAAAAAAATAAAATTTGTTAGGAAGTTATAAGGGTTCAAAGTTCATCAGCAATTTTTCATTTTTCCAGCAAAATTAACAGAACCATTTTTTTAGTGACCACATCACATTTGAAGTCCCTTTGAGGGGTTTACATGACAGAAAACACCCAAAAGTGACACCATTCCAAAAACTGCATCCCTCAAGCTACTCAAAACTACATTCAAGAAGATTATTAACCCTTCAGGTGCTTCACAGCAACTAAAGCAAAGTGGAAACAAAAAATGGACATTTTAATTTTTCCAACAAAAATGTTCTTTTAGCCTAAATTCTTTCATTTTCACAAGGGCAAAAGGATAAATGCATCCTAAAATTTGTTGGGCAATTTCTCCTAAGTACACCGATACCTCATATGTGATCATAAACCTCTGTTTGGGCGCACGGCAGGGCTCAGAAGGGAGGGAGCGCAGTTTGACTTTTGGAGCTAATTTACCATTCAAAAAGTCAAATGGCGCTCCTTCCCTTTCGAGCCCTGCCGTGTGCCCAAACAGTGGTTTATGACTGCATATGAGGAATCGGTGTACTCAGGAGAAATTGCCCAACAAATTTTAGGATGCATTTTATCCTGTTGCTCATGTGAAAATGAAAAAATTGAGGACAAAATAAAATTTTTGTGAAATAGAAAGTACTTTTTAAATTTTATGGATCAATTTGTAAAGCATCAGAGGGTTCAACGTGCTCACTATGCATCTAGATAAGTTCCTTGGGGGTCTAGTTTCCAAAATGGGGTCACTTGTGGGGGAGCTCCAATGTTTAGGCACACAGGGGCTCTCCATACGCAACATGGTGTCTGCTAACAATTTGAATGGAAAATTAGCTCCAATTGTTAGCGGACACCATGTCACATATGGAGAGCCCCATTGTGCCTAAACAATGGAGCTCCCCCACAAGTGACCCCATTTTGGAAACTAGACCCCCCAAGAAACTTATCTAGATGGGTGGTGAGCACTTTGAACCCCAAGGTGCTTCACAAATGAATCCGTAAAAATGAAAAAAGAAAATTTTTGTGAAATAGAAAGTACTTTTTAAATTTTACGGATCAATTTGTAAAGCACCAGAGGGTTCAACGTGCTCACTATGCATCTAGATACGTTCCTTGGGGGGTCTAGTTTCCAAAATGGGGTCAATTGTGGGGGAGCTCCAATGTTTAGGCACACAGGGGCTCTCCATACGCGACATGGTGTCCGCTAACAATTTGAATGGAAAATTAGCTCCAATTGTTAGCGGACACCATGTTACGTATGGAGAGCCCCTTTGTGCCTAAACATTGGAGCTCCCCCACAAGTGACCCCATATTGGAAACTAGACCCCCCAAGGAACATATCTAGATGCATAGTGAGCACTTTCAACCCCCTGGTGCTTCACAAATTAGTCCGTAAAAAGGAAAAAAAGATTTTTGTGAAAAAAAGTACTTTTTCATTTTTACGGATCAATTTGTGAAGCACCTGGGGTTTCAAAGTGCTCACTATGCATCTAAATAAGTTCCTTGGGGTGTCTAGTTTCCAAAATGGGGTCACTTGTGGGGGAGCTCCAATGTTTAGGCACACAGGGGCTCGCCATACACGACATGGTATCCACTTACAATTCCATTTGTTAGTGGACACCATGTCACGTATGGAGAGACTCTATGTGCCTAAACATTGGGGCTCCCCCACAAGTGACCCCATTTTGTAAACTAGACGCTCCAAGGAACTTTTTTAGATGCATAGTCAGCATATTGAACCCCCAGGTGCTTCACAAACTGATCCGTAAAAATGAAAAAGTACTTTTTTTCCACAAAATCTTCTTTTTTCCTTTTTACGGACTAATTTGTGAAGCATTTGGGGGTTGAAAGTGCTCATTGTGCATCTAGATATGTTTCTTGGTGGGTCTAGTTTCCAAAATGGGGTCACTTGTGGGGAAGCTCCAATGTTTAGGCACACAGGGACTCTCCATATGCGGCATGGTGTCCGCTAACAATTTGTATGGAAAATTAGCTCCAATAGTTAGCGGACACCATGTCGCATATGGGGAGCTCCTATGTGCCTAAATATTGGAGCTCCCGCACAAGTCAACCCATTTTGGAAACTAGACACCTCAAGGATTATATCTAGGGGTATAGTGCGCATTTTGAACCTACAGCTACTTCACAAAATTTGATAAAGTCATATTGAACATTTTCTTTTTTTCACACAATTTCTCACTTTTAGAGCATGTGCACAAGATACGGAGACACCGTGTCCTGGTCTTCTCGTCTCCTGCTTTTTTTTTTTTTAGTATTTCTTTATTAAATTTTAAAAAAAAAAATGACGTGGGGCTTCGCCTTTTTTTTGGTCCAGCCAGGTACAGCAGGCAGCTACGGGCTGCCACCAACCCCTTCTGCCTAGTTTTACCTGGCTGGAAACCAAAAATATAGGGAAGCCCTATTGTTTTTTTAATTATTTCTTGAAATAATTTTTTAAAAAAATGGTGTGGGCTTCGCCACATTTTTGGGCCAGCCAGGTACAACTAGGCAGCTGGAGGCTGGAATCCTCAGCGCAGGGAGGCCCAAGCTTTCTGGGCCCCCCCGCTGCGAATTGCAGTCCGCAGCCGCCCCAAAAAATGGCGCATTCATAGAAGCGCCATTTTCTGGCGCTGTATCCAGCTCTTCCAGCTGCCGTGTAGCGGTGGCAGACTGGGTAATAAGGGGTTAATGCCAGCTTTTTTTTGCAGCTGGCACTAAGCCCGAGATTCTTAATGTCTGGCCAATATTAGACCGGGCCATTAAGAATCCCTAGTAAATTGTAAAGAAGACACAAGACAGAAAAAAATATTTTTATTAGAAAAAACACACAGACACTATTTAGACCCCATCTTTATTATTCTTTGGCATCCGACGTAGTCCGGTAGGAAGGTCCGATGTAGTCTAGCAGGAAGGTCCGACGTAGTCCAGCAGGAAGGTCCCTCGATGATTTCCAGTCTTTTACAGCATATGGGGGCGTCCCCCATATGCTATAAAATCTGGCATTCTTCCAGGAGAATGACAAGTCATGACCTCAGTAGCGTGATATCAGGTCAGGATCCTTGGTTCACAAAGCGTCAATTGTGATCCCATCATGGGATCACAATTGACCCTTTGTGAAATAAGGATTCTGACCTGACATGGCCTCACTGCGATCATGAGCTGTCAGTCTAATCACAGACAGTGTAGTCTCTGCATAGACTGACAGCTCATGATCTCAGTGAGGTCATGTCAGGTCAGGATCCTTTGTTCATAAAGGGTCAATTGTGATCCCATCATGAAATCACAATTTACCCTTTGTGAACAAAGGATCCTGACCTGACATGACCTCACTGAGATCATGAGCTGTCAGTCTATGCAGAGACTGCACTGTCTGTCATTAGACTGACAGCTCATGATCGCAGTGAGGTCATGTCAGGTCAGAATCCTTGGTTCACAAAGGGTCAATTGTGATCCCATCATGGGATCACAATTGACCCTTTGTGAACAAAGGATCCTGACCAGCCATGACCTCAGGTCATGAGCTGTCTATTAGCAGACAGAGCATTCTCTGCTCTGTCTGCGCATGAAGCCGGCAGACAGCACAGGGAGCCAGGAGAAGAAGGAGCTGCTCCAGGGAGATGAAGACAGGTGAGATCGGGGGATGACCGGGGGGAGGGGGGGGGCTGTTAGAAGCACGGGGCCAGGGTGCATTAGATCCCTCCCCGATGTGACATGTGTGACATGTCACATCAGAGAGGATTGAGCAGGAGGGGGCAGCCGGCGGTTCCTGAGCGCTGCTGCCAGTGCAGCGCTGTTTTACAGAGGAGGATAACGGGGGTGCAGGGGGAGCCAGTTCGGGGTGTAAACGGGGGGCAGGGCACTGCACTAGGTCCCTCTCTGATGTGACATGTCACACATGTCACATCAGAGAGGAATCTGCAGAAGGGGGCTGCAGGCGGCAGCTTCCTGAGCGCTGCGGCGCCATTTTAGGAGCAGGGGAGGGTAGTGCACGCTCGGTACCGGTACCGGGGGCTGTGTACCGGTACCGAGAGACAAGGCAGACATTTCTCTGTCATGCCACAGGTGTGATCCTGTGGCATGACAGAGAAATCATTATGTTTACCAGCGATTCTGCATATGTTTAGGTGATCACGGTTATACACCGGTAAACGGTGTATAACCGTGATCACATGGCGGGTACCGGTAAAAACCGGCCCGATTCATAATCTGCAGGGTCTCAGCTACCCCCGTAGCTGAAACCCCGGAGATTTTCGGCCACTGGGGGGCGCTACAGGGCTTATTCTGTTAGGACTTATTTAAACGTCCTAACAGAATAAGGACCCTGTTTTTAGGACGTTTATATACAGTGGGCCATCACTAAGGTGTTAAACTAGGGCTTATTAACAGCTGACAATACGCAGGTGCTACTCATCAGGACTTCAGGAAGAATCAGGTAAAGCACCAGGAATTTCTGGGGAAGCTGGAGGCTGCTATTTTTTATCCTGGGGGGTCAAATAACTATGAGCCTCACCATGCTGAAAATACCTGCCCCCAGCTGCCTGATTTTACCTTGGCTGGTAAAAATAAGGTGATGCCCATTAATTTTTTTAAATATTTATTTTTACAACATTATGATGGCAGGTTTGTGCAATTATGCTAATATATATGGCAACCAATCAGAAATGCCGGCACAATGGGAGTTGTGCAGCAATCAGAGACGCTGTCACAGAGAATGGGCATCTGTGATTGGCTGCTGAAAGGCAGTACAGTGAATATGCATGAGCTTAAAGAGGACCTGTCAACCTCCTTGTGCTTTCCAAACTGAAAGCACCTCTGCTGCATTCAGGGAAATAGTCTCCCATGTCTCTAGCCCCCCTGCAAGTTGTACAAAACACTTTTAGAAAGTGTACAGATAAGGTATCCGGAGGGACTTGCTCAATATGGAGTCATTGCTGTTCCCTGGTGTCCTCCCTGCTTTTAGCCCTCTCTGTGCCACATCCTGCCTCTCTGTGCCACCTCCTTTATGTGTCTCCCCTCCTCGCCCGCTCATGCGCCTCTGCATCTGAAGTCACACAGGCATAGAATGAGCAATGGGCTGGAGCTGGTCCTGGCAATTGAAACGCCTCCTGCCGGTGACATCAGTGCTGGAGCCCGCCCTGCATACAGCATAATCTGAAGCTCCTCCGGACTCCTTATCTGTACACTTTCTAAATTGTTTTGTACAACTTACAGGGGGGCTAGAGACATGGGGGACCCCTTCCCTGAATGCAGCAGATACACTGCATTCAGTGGTGCTTTCAGTTTGGAAAGCACCAGGCAGGTGACAGGTCCCCTCTTTAATGAGCGGGACCTGGAAGGAAGTATGTGCCAGCATCTGGAGACTATATATCTTGATTTTTGGATTACGTAAAAGATCTTTTTAAAATCACACTTTGTGCTCTGTCAGTGTGGTGTGCTTTTTACCCATAGACTTGTATTGGCAAGTTAAGTCCAAGACTCGCTGACAATTACAACCTGTTGTGATTGTTTTCTCAATCTAATTTGAGCTAAGGAAACAATTGCAGATATGAGAGGACTCATGTATTTACATTGGTACCTTGTTTATCACACTGCACAGATCTGTTTTAATCGCCAGTGTGAAAGGCCCTAATTCTTTGAGTGGTTTACTTTCCAAATTGTCTGTTCGTTTGTAGAGCGTTTTCTGTTGTTCTGGCACCTCAGGAAATTTGAAAATGTTAAGTGGCCAAGGCTGGCAATTCACATCTGCCCTTATTGAAATAATTGGAACTGCAGTACCCCACTGCGACCACTATACAGTTTGCAGAGTTGTGCCATAGACCTGCACAACTAATCACATCCAATCACTGCTATTACTGAGAACAATGAACTACTAATAAAGCACTATATATTACGGCTCTCCATCAAAAAAGTATGAGCAAAACAATCAATCAATATTTATGTTATATATGCAATGGTTTAACATATAAGTGCATGTGCTATATTTACTCCGACTCCTATAGATACAGTTTTGAAAAACATTGGGAACATTCCCACATAGTTCAACAGTGCACTGCTTATGTCGAAATAGTAAAACAATGATTGACAATGCACACAGTGTCTCAAGCCTTATTCATAAAGGAGTGAACAATAGAAGAGAATAGAACTAATGGTATGTATGTATGAAAACAATTGGAACTCAGTCCCATAAAAATAGAGAAAGCTGATTGGAAAATGTATGTGCAGGAACTGCAAAAAAATGCAAAAATTCGGATCAAATGGCTTGGTCTGTGGAGAAAACCTACCGCACCAGCGCAGACAAATCGCAAGCAAAGAGACATTGCCAGGTTGGTGAAGCACCCTTCCCTGATGCGTGTTTAGTATCTGTAGCTTCTTCCTGAGCGGTGATGTGGTGCTGAGAACACCTGATCCATGGACATTTTCTAAGGATAGGCCATTAATATACAAGGAGGTGATAACATTATTAAGTTTTTTTTTCTTAGATTATTTTTTGCTTGTAAATCTGAAACCCTCATCTGTCATAAATGTGCAAAATAGAGGATACATGGAGCAAATAAAATATAGAGCAATAGCATGGATACATTGTACATGAAGAAGTTGTGCATCATTCAAAAACTTGGCAAGTTATACAATATTGCACAAAGCAGGATGTTCTGGTTTTCTAAGATGAGAACACGAGACAGGTGTCTGTCAACACTGTCTACTGTAAGTAACTTGAGGAGGAAGTAAATACCTTTGCCAACTGATTGTGTGTCAGGGATGGCAACAGCACAGGGACCTGTTCCATATATCTTTCCTGAACTGTGTTTGTGAATAATTTGAAGCTGTTTTTGACTATTTGATCTACAATTTGTACTGAAATTCACTAATGCAACAAAGTATTATTCTAACAACATACTGCCAAAACTTCAAAACCAAATGCAGTCAGTCAGTTTTTTTTTTTTTAAAGAAAATAATCACTATAATTATTACTAATAGAAAAATAAACCAAAGGCTAAGTTCACATGGCCACAGAATGCTAGTCATGATCGCAAATTGCAGATGTGACAGACTTCATGTGCATCTTCATGTGTGCGTCCACATAGCAGACAGGTGCAGAAGCTGCCTGCTTTTTACATGCTCTTTTTTGGTTCATAACGTGGACCAGACTGCAGCATGCTGCATTTTTTTGCACACTAGTCTTTCCATCAATACCATGGATGGCAAGAAGAACAAGCATATCAATTTTGGAACAAATCAAGCCAGAAATGTCACTTAAAGCAAGGATCACCAAGCTACAGTTTGCCTACTTTGGACACATCATACAAACAGAGCAAGCACTAGAGAAGGACATCATGTTTGGAAGAATAGAAGTAACAATGCGAAGAGGAAGACCAGCAACCTGATGGCTTGCTACTATGAAGAACACAATGGAGAAGACCCTGGTGTACCTATCAAAGCTTGTACAAGATCAATCTTCCCATAGAGCATTCATCCATCAAGTCGCCATGGCTTGAGGTCAAGCTGAAATGATGTTAAATAAATTTTAAAAATAAGCTTCTCCACACTAGCACTTAGGCTAGGGTCACATTTGGAGGGAGCGTTTTTTGCAAGGATGCACTAAAGGTAGCATTTTTTTCCATTGCCATTTTTATGGCATTTTTTCCCTTTTTTAGCGCTAGCGTTAACGCATGTGTTAATGCATGGTATATATAGGTACCATGCGTCAATGCATGCATTTCCCATAGACTCCCATGTTAAAAAAAGCATGTGTTTTTGCAAACGCCCCTAAAAAGGCTACGTTTTTGGGTCCTTTCGCAAAAACGCTTAGCATCAAAAGTATTGCATTTTGACCATGCATTTTTTGTATGGAGCCTATGGAGGCATGAACTGCAAATTGTGAAAAACGCTAGCTTTTAGTGCTTTCAAGGCTTCCAAGTGTGACCCTAGCCTTACACTAACATTGGTTCAAGTACTATCCATGTGAGGTCTATTTTTTTACATAGTTAGGCTGGGGTTACACATAGAAGTCCGTTTTTGGAAGTGATTTTCATCACCAATCCGTTTTTTATAGGGCGCTTTTTGAGCCTCCTACACCCCTGAACGTTTTTTGGACTTAGTCATTTTTTCATTATTTTTCCTTAAAAACGCATGTGCGTTAACGCATGCGTTAATGCAAGTGGCCATATATGCCATGCGTTGAACGCATGCGTTTCCCATAGGGCCCCATGTTAAAAAAACGCATGCGTTTTTTAACTGATGCCAAAAACGTTGCTAGCAGCGTTTTTGGCTCAAAAACGGACAGAGCAAGGTTTTGAGGTCCAGAAAAAAACGGGCAGGGTGTTTATTACATCCAATCCGTTTTCTGTCAGTTTTTGGACTTTGAAAAAAAAATTAACAAAATGAAGCCAAAAACGGACCAAGGCTTATGTGTAACCCCAGCCTTACATAGGTTAAATAAAGACCTGGGTCCATCAAATTCAACCTTCCTCCGCCAAGTATACATTTTGTCACTAGATTATCTATAACCCACAATGATAAGTGTACTGAGGAAATCATCCAGCCATTTTTTAGATGATGTTATAGCATCTGTCATTGTTACAACCTTTTGAGGTGGGGCATTCCACAGTCTGACTGCTCTAACTGTAAAGAACCATTTCTTATTTAGCTGCTAGTACAACTTTCTTCCACCTGTAATGAGTGCCCCTGGTCCTTTGTATAGTGTTTGGAAGGAATACATCGCTTCTTGGAAGGAATGTCACATGCCAGGCTTTTGTATTGACCACACATGTATTTATGCGTATAAATGAGATCTCCTCTGAGACGTCTTTTTTTAAGATAACCAAACCCAACTTCTCCAGCCTCTTTTAATTCACTGAAAATATGTTCTTGCGAATGTAGTGAAATACATGCATTTAAGACATCATTTATTTATTGGTACCATCTTTAGAAAAGAAAGAATTAAAATGATTTTACAAAGGAAAGATAAAAAAGGAATAGATGCAAATTTGACAATTATCTACAGTAAAATAAATTTTAGATAGTAATGTAATGAAGCGTATCCCCTTCATATTGTGAAAATTGTTTACTTGTACCATATTCATGCACCTTTTAAAATAACATTCTGTAGAAGTAGAAATGTAAGCAATTACTAGTTAATTTAAAAACTGAAAAAAACATTAATCAAATAATAATTTGTGACATGCTTGCCTTTATAATGTTCATAATGATATTCCAATTTTATTTTTAATAGATATTATATGTTTACTTTATTGCAAAATTTACTTTTGCTTTAAAACATATCTAGATTTCCTAAGGGGTTGGAGTGTTGTGGGCAAGAGTGAACAAAATCTGTGTATGTGTGGATACGTGAGGACTACAGAGGAGTGAACTTTCCCTGAACATATTTGCCAATTTCAAAATCAGCACAAACATGGCTGATTCGATTTGATGATTGGAAACCTGAACACTTTCCCCAAAAGTCGGCCAACCCAGCTATGTTCGGGGAAAAGTTTGAAATTTAAAATGGCCCTAAAACTTTACTTGTTTATTTGGGGTTGAAACACTCGCTGGAAGACTGGGGACTACACCTAAGGAGTGTCCCCAGACAATGGGTCTACCAGCCACTGTTAAGCTGTAGAAATTTGGGGAATTATTTTTCATTTTGTTAAGCTTCCTGGAGTTGGCATGTGTTTTTACACCTGCAAGGTCTGAATCTTAGAAACTGTGCCACATATGGCAGCAGCTGGAAAGTCCAGGAAGCTTACAATATCCTTAAAACATCAGTTTGAGAGAGCTTTATATTTTAAAGGGAACATTTTGTAATTTTTTTTTATTGGAGAGCAAACTTATTATTGCAGAGGGTCACCAGCATGTGAGGCCATCCTTTCTACACTTATGTAAAAGCAATATATAAAAAAATAGCATATGGCCATTATATGCTTCACATCCATGATCTTATAGGTCTGTTCACATTGATGAAACCCTATAGTATGACTAAATGTTACTTTAAAATGTGCAATCACTTAATTGTCATAATAATCATAATACTACTACTAATAATAATATGCATTCATTTATATAGTGCTATTAGTTCCATAGTGCTTTACATACATTTACAACACCATCACCATTGGGGTTCATATTTTATGTATAATGCATATTCCAGTTGACCTTCTGGCATTCCTGCAGCGCCCAGTGCCCAGAAGTCTAAATCAGCATTCCAGATGAATTGGTGATGAATGGTGAATGGTGACCTGAATAAACGTATTTATTTTCATTATTATGTTTCATAGTAACATGTCACGCCTCAATAATGACTGCAACTAAGTATCTGCAACCCAGTTTATACATATTGTGGCCTGACATACAGGTGTTAATTAGCAACTAGATATCAGGCAACAATAGTATGCAAACATTCAACTCAAGTACTGATTGCTCAGATCAAAATTGTGACACTCAATGCAAGAAGTTCCTTAGGGAAATAAAACACGCCCAAAGCTGTGGAACATTAACAGCTTCTTCTGCTATATATTATATTATTCTTCATGGATCCCCTGCAATGCATGGCTGACCTCGACTCAGAGGATGATATAACCACCCTGGGGGCAGAAGATGGGTTGGCAGAACCAGACTCAGAAAGGCATCATGCAGAAAAGATGGAGAGTGAGACCTATGTCAGCTGAGCTCCACTGAACTTCCCAATTTGGGCATCATCTGTAAAGAGGTTCTGATGCAAGCCGCAGACCTGAGGAGCAAGTCCAAGCAGTTAGGTGACTTTTACCCTACGGCATTCAGGCTCGGGATCAGCACATGTCAAACTGAAGAATATCTGACAGTATGTCTGGGTAGATTCCAGCTGCAGCTGGTGTCACAGTCTCAGCTACTGAATTCTATTCACTAAGACCACCAGGACCAGGATGAGGACCAATATCTTTATGGGGAGCCCAAGGAAGAGGAGCACCTACAAGGCAATGTTTCGCAATTGTGTGGATCACCTTCACCACCTCCAGAGACATTCAACTGAGTCAATGCCATGTAGATACCCCCTCCTAGCACCTATCCAAGAAGGCATCAACCACACCATTCTCCCATGTCATTTGTTGAGTAGATTCAACATGCAGATGGCATCGCCCTGGACCGGCTGCATGAGCCTTAGGCTAATGACGTCCTTGACCAATGCACTAAAGACAAGGTGGTGGTACTCAAACAAGATAAGGAGTATGGGTTCCTAGTGGAACATGGCAGTAAATATTGGTGCTACATCAGCCATGCTGCCCTGATGATCTACCCCAAAGACTGCATAACATCATTGTTGGGGATGCAGTCATATTCATAAAGGTGCGGGGCATGAAGGGGTGGCTTGTGATTGGCATATGTTGGGTTGGCACTGCTACCCAATTTGCAAAGTGGCAAGAGGACGCTGACTAGGCGAGAAGTTTGCTTTGAGTACAGCCAAAGTTAGTCTTGGTTGGTCAGCCTGATGCACTCAAGCCAACAGGGCATGGATATGTTCCCAAATATGGTCTTAGTCCTGTCTGTCCTAGAGGGGGTGGTTGTTCCCTAGTTCTTCCATCAATCTCTCCAGCTGTGGTAATAATGGAGCATGTTGGGGCTGGATAGTTGCAGAGAATGTACCTAGAGGAGTAGCTTCTGTGACCCCCCCAAGACCGTATGGCAGGAGACTACTATCATGAACTGCCCAAAGGTATGGATAGAAATGCAGATAAACATGCCCAGTGACCTTCTTAAAGGCATGTTGGTG
>JARQOC010000001.1:190656486-190724979 GCA_033576535.1 Allobates femoralis
TGAGAATAATGTTCAAGAATCAGTGTCAAAGTTGAAGTTACGCCGGGCATGGATCTTTCAGCAATACAATGATCCAAAACACCGCTCCAAATCTACTCAGGCATTCATGCAGAGGAACAATTACAATGTTCTGGAATGGCCATCCCTGTCCCCAGACCTGAATATCATTGAATATCTGTGGTATGTTGTGAAGCGGGCTGTCCATGCTCAGCGACCATCAAACTTAACTGAACTGGAATTGTTTTGTAAAGAGGAATGGTCAAAAATATCTTCATCCAGGATCCAGAAACTCATTAACAGCTACAGGAAGCGACTAGAGGCTGTTATTTTTGCAAAAGGTGGATCTACTAAATATTAATGTCACTTTTCTGTTGAGGTGCCCATACTTTTGCACCTGTCAAATTTTGAAATAATGCATATTTCATAGTGATGAGCGAGTACTAAAATGCTCGGGTGCTCAAAGCTCGGGCCGAGCATCCCAAGATACTCGTGTACTCGGCCTGAGCACCGAGCCCAATGTTATCCTATGGGAGACCCGAGTATTTTCTGACATGACCCCCGGCAGCATGGAAAAAGCCTAAAAATGTCAGAACAGTGCTGAAATGACATGGGAACAGCATGGGGAAGACCCCTGGAAGCATTTCAGACCCCAAAGTCACTGATGTCAACAATGTTGTCAGACCATTGCGCCACTTTTACGGACTGTCACGAAAATGTTACAAAATGAAACCAAAACGGATTTTCATGGAAAAAATATTAAGGGCTCATACCCACTTGTGAGACAGAGTTGGTGTATGTTACTTTTTTGGATTATATCAAAGATTTTTTTTTTTAAATTGTCTAGCACTCCCATGTCCCTGGGAAGAGACGTAAATGAAGTCCTCTTTAAATAATGTGCCCATGAAAGGAAGTGTGTGTTTTGTAGCATTGCCCTAGGGCAGGGAGGCCAAAAATTGGGAGGCACTTCAATGCTCCTACATAGAGGCGTGCATTAGGGCCTTCTTCAAAAATGTGGCCATTGAAAGCAAGTGTTTCTTTTTTACTATTGCCCTAGGCAAAGGTTTGGAGACACCAATATGCAAGTGTATCTGCTGTAGTATTGCCCTAGGCAGGGAAGCCAAAGGTTTCGAGGCACCAAGATGCCACTGCATAGAGGCGTGCATGAGGGCTTTTTAAAAAAATGTGCCCATTGTAAGCCAGTGGGTCTTTTTTAGTTTTGCCCTAGGCAGGGAAGCCAAAGGTTTGGAGACACCAATATGCCCCATATAAAGCAATGTGCCCATTTGAAGCAAGTGAGTCTGCTGTACTATTTCCCTAGTCTGGGAAGCCAAAAATTGGGTAGCACTTCAATGCCCCTCCTGGATAGAGGCGTGCATGAGAGCCTTATAAACTAATGTGCCCATTTGAAGCAAGTGAGTCTGCTGTACTATTTCCCTAGTCAGGGAAGGCAAAAATTGGGTGGCGCCC
This sequence comes from Allobates femoralis, assembly GCA_033576535.1. Classification (NCBI taxonomy): domain Eukaryota; kingdom Metazoa; phylum Chordata; class Amphibia; order Anura; family Aromobatidae; genus Allobates; species Allobates femoralis. The sequence continues at coordinate 190,657,954 of JARQOC010000001.1, forward strand.
CTGGGATGAAACATGGAGGAGAGTCTCTAAAAATTGTTCCCATTGCAAAGGTGCGGGTCTCCTGTATTTGTAATGCCCATTCTGCAAGCATGAACTAAAACATTTACCCCTGTGGGGTATACATGAAACTAATGCCTAACTTTACAACGGTTAGGTGCATCATCATCATAAATATGATGTCCAAAAATTATGCTTTTGTGGCATCATGAACCACAATCACACTGATTATATGATGGTGACGGATGAAGAGAAGGAGGAGCAGTACAGCAAGTAGCCAAACACATGAAGTCTGTACCAATCTGTGGGTGTGCGGAGGTGCATGGGAATCTACCGGCACCAAATTTCAATAAAGCTATCATTTGGTGGTGGTGTGGTGAAGTCAGGCCCAATCCAACCTTTTTTCATCTTGATTAACGTCTGCCTGTCAGCATTTTCAGTTGACAGGCGGGTACGTTTATCTGTAATGATTCCACCTGCGGCACTAAAAACACGCTCTGACAAAACACTAGCGGCAAGGCACGCCAGGGCTTCCAAGGCATAGAGAGACAATTCCTGCCACGTGTCCAGCTTGGAGACCCAATAATTGTAAGACACAGAAGAGTCTAGGAGCACTTTAGTACGATCAGCAAGGTACTCCCTCGGCATCTTTGCAAACTTTGCATTCCTTGTGACACTACCCCGCACCTCAGGGCCTGTGGTACTGGGGGTGCTGAGAAAAGTGTCCCAGATCTTTGAGAGTGTTCCCCGACCTCTGCTGGATTGTACTCATGCCTCTCTCTGCTGGACACCTTGGTTGTCCACAGAATCGTGACCTCTGCCGCTAGCGTTTTCAGAAGGGAATTTTTTTAATAATTACGCCACTATGGCCTTCTGGTACTGCAGCATTTTTGTAGACCTCTCCACTTCAGGAATAAGAGAAATAAAGTTCTCTTTGTAGCGTGGGTCTAAAAGTGTCACCAACCAGTAATGATTGTCCGTCAAGATCTTGATAACACGAGGGTCACGACACAGGCAGCGTGACAGTCAGCCATGTGCGCTAGACTGTTAACAATCAAGACTTCTGGGTCCTCACCAACAGCATGACTGGCCATGCTGACCTCCTCCTCATCCTCCTCCTCCTCTTCCTCCTCCTCTCCCCTGTCCTCTGGCCATCCCCGCTCAACTGACGGTCTGACGGTTGTGCAGGTATTTCCGTCAATTCCAAATGAAAGTAGCTCCATTTCTTCTTCCTCCTCCTCCTCCTCCTCGTCATAGTCCTTCAATGCAATGTTGGGATGAGATGAGGCTGGGCTGTGTGTAATCACCCAGTACGTTTTCTTGCTGCAACTCATCCTGCTCCACCTGCAATGCATTGTCTTTGATTTTGAGCAGAGAGCGTTTTAGAAGACAGAGAAGCGGGATGGTGACGCTAATGATGGCGTTATCGCCGCTCACCATCTTGGTGGAGTCCTCAAAGTTTTGGAGGACGGTACATATGTCGGACATTCATGTCCACTCCTGAGGTCTTATGTGTGGAGTTTGAACCATATACCGACGGCCTAGTTGATGCTGGTACTCAACAACTGCCCTCTTCTGCTCACAAATCCTGACCAACATGTGCAGTGTGGAATTCCAACACGTGGGGACATCACACACCAGTCTGTGAGCCGGAAGCTGCCAACGCCGCTGAAAGCCGGCAAGGCCGGCAGAAGCAGTAGGTGACTTTCTGAAATGGGCACACAGGCGGCGTACTTTGATGAGCAGATCAGACAGCTCCGAGTACGATTTAATAAACCGCTGAACCACGAGGTTGAGCACATGGGCCACGCATGGAACATGTGGCAGCTCGCCTCGCCTCAGAGCCGCCACAAGGTTGCGGCCATTGTCACACACGACCATGCCTGGCTGTAGGTTCAGCGGTGTGAGCCAGTGATCTGCCTGCTGTTTCAGAGCTGTCCACAACTCTTCAGCGTTGTGGGGTTTGTCACCTATGCATATTAGCTTCAGCACAGCCTGTTGCCGCTTAGCCGAGGCAGTGCTGCAGTGCTTCCAGCTTGGGACTGTTGTGGAGGGTGAAGTTGAGGAGGAGGAGGAGGAGGCTGAGGAGCATGACGTGCCAGAGCTGTACACGTTGGGTGAAACCCTGACAGAGTTAGGGCCTGCAATCCTCGGTGTCGGAAGGACGTGTTCCGTCCCAAGGTCAGACTGGGTCCCGGCTTCCACAATATTAACCCAGTGTGCTGTCAGAGAGATATACCTGCCCTGCCCACAAGCACTTGTCCACGTGTCCGTGGTTAGGTGGACTTTGCCTGAAACTGCGTTGTTAAGGGCACGTATGATGTTTTGGGACACGTGCTTATGTAATGCGGGGACGGCACACCGGGAAAAATAGTGTCGGCTAGGGACCGAGTAACGTGGGACAGCTGCCACCATCAGGTTGCGGAATGCTTCCATCTCCACCAGCCTAAAAGGCAACATTTCCAGGGCAAGCAGGCGTGAAATGTGTGCATTTAGAACTGTGGCATGTGGGGCACTGGCAGCGTATTTTCGCCTGCGTTCCAAAGTTTGGGGTAAGGATAACTGAACGCTGCGCTGGGACAAGGACGTGGCTGATGATGGTGCTCCTTCTGCTTGTGCAAGTACAGGGGAAGGACAGGAGGCATCTTCACCTGCAGTATGGCTAGGGGATTGGCTTGGACGCACAACAGTGGAAGACGCAGCGGTGTCACCCGCAGACAATGCTACTGTACTCTGCTGTACATCCCACAAAGTCAGGTGCTTTGCTGCCATGTGCCTGATCATGCTGGTGGTGGTCAGGCTGCTAGTTTTGCTCCCCTGCTTATGGTGGCATGGCAGGTGTTGCAAATGGCCTTTTTTGAATTATCTGCAGACACCTTAAAAAACAGCCAGACTCGGGAAGACCTAGCAGTTGTACTGGCAACATCAATCGTATTGTTGTTCCGGTGAACGGTTGCCTGCCTTCTGCCTGCGGACAACACCCTGCTTCTTCCGGCCTGTTGTGATGCTACACCTAACTCCCCCTGTGCACTGCTGTCCTCGCTCTGCATGTCTTCCTGCCAGGTTGGGTCAGTTACTGGATCATCCACCACGTCATCTTCCACTTCAGCACCCTGGTCCTCCTCCTGACTTTGTGGCAATTGTGTCTCATCATCGTCCACCTCCTGTTGAGACACGTTCCCACCGTTGCCTTCGAGAGACCGTGGCTGCTCAAATATTTGGGCATCGGTACATACGATCTCCTCATGACCCACTTCAACTGGAGCTGGCGAGAGGCCAGATTCTGCGAATGGATAACTGAACAGCTCTTCAGAGTGTCCAAGTGTGGGATCAGTTATGTCCGGGTCCTGGCACTCGGCATGGTGGGAGGAAGGAGGGTCAGGGTGTTGAATGTGCAGTCCACTCTCACGGCTACTGACACTTGACCGTGTTGAAGACAGGGTATTTGTGGTGGTGCCAAACTGACTGGAAGCATTATCCGCTATCCAACTAACAACCTGTTGACACTGGTCTTGGTTTAATAGTGGAGTACTGCTGCGTTCACCTAGAAATTAAGACAAGAAAGTCGAGCGAGATGATGTGGCCGTTTGTCGTGGCGCAATTCGAGCTTGCACACGGGCTCGTCCTCTACCTGCACCACCATCACGTCCAGTTCCTTGTCCCTTGCCACCGGACTTGCGCATTTTCAATGTGTTGCTGAATGTATACAGCTAAATGAGTGCAGACAAGAGTAGGTATTCATCACAAGGCTTTTGGTGTACCCTAATTAACACTGCTACCTAGAGGAGCAGCACTGAGATTCAAATGTAGTGCAGACAAGAGTATGTTTTTAGCAAGACCCTAAATTTTGAAATTAAGGCCCTGCAGGTGGACTAGTCAGACACAATCGCTGACTACAATAGCGTGTCTTTTGGCGTATCCTAATGTACGCTGCAACAGACTGTAGAAGCACTGAGATTTTATATTTAGTGCAGACAAGAGTATGTTTTTAGCAAGACCCTAAGTTTTGAAATTAAGGCCCTGCAGGTGGACTAGTCAGACACAAACGCTGACTACAATAGCGTGTCTTTTGGCGTATCCTAATGTACGCTGCAACAGACTGTAGCAGCACTGAGATTTTATATTTAGCGCAGACAAGAGTATGTTTTTAGCAAGACCCTAAGTTTTGAAATTAAGGCCCTGCAGGTGGACTAGTCAGACACAAACGCTGACTACAATAGCGTGTCTTTTGGGGTATCCTAATTTATGCTGCAACAGACAGTAGCAGCTAGGGCCGGACTGGGATCAAAAAGCAGCCCTGGAAAACAAGTTCCACCAGCCCACACACTATAACACCCATCAACCCCAATCCGTAACTTTTGCTTTTATGTTGTCGTGGCCCTCACCACTTTCTTAAAGGAGTTATCTGAAGAGCCACATGTGAATGGTGCAGCAGAGGAATGATCAACCACAGCTCCATTTACATAGTGATCTTCAAAGCTACGTTTCTCAGGATTGTGGTGTCCCAGCGGTAATCCACACATACACACAGCCAGCCACACACACAGCCTCAGCCAGCCACAGCAAGCCACAGCCAGCCACACAACCGGCCACAGCAAGCCACAGACACAGCAAGTCACATAGATAGCCACACACACAGCCACAGCCAGTCACACAGAGCCACAGCCTCAGCCAGCCACACACACATAGCCTCAGCCAGCCAGACACAGCCAGACACATAGACAGCCACTAGCCACACAGCCAGCCAGCCATACAGCCACAGCCAGCCACACACAGAAACACAGCCAGCCCCATAGACAGTCACATACAGTCAGCCAGCCACACACAAAGCCAGCCACAGACATATAGCCACAGCTAGCCACACACACAGACTGCCACACACAGACTGCCACAGCCAGCCACACACAGCCAGCCATACACAGACACACAGCCAGCCACACACACACAGCCAGCCACACACACACAGCCACACACATACAGACACATAGCTAGCCATACACAGATACACAGCCAGCCACATAGACAGCCACACAGCCAGCCACACACACAGCCACAGCCAGCCACACAGCTACAGCCAGCCACACACAGACACACAGCCAGCCACACACAGACACACACACAGCCAGCCACACACAGACACACAGCCAGCCACACACAGCCACACACCTAGACACAGCCAGCCACACATAGACACATAGCTAGTCACACACAGCCACACACATCCAAAGCCAGCCACACAGCCACAATCAGCCACACAAACAGCCAGCCACACACACACACAGCCAGCCACACAGCCACAGCCAGCCACATAGACAGCCAATAGGCACACAGCCAGCCATATAGACAGCCACACAGCCAGCCACACACACAGCCAGCCAGCCACACACACAGCCAGGCACATAAACAGCCACTAGCCACACAGCCAGCCACACATACACACACAGCCACAGCCAACCACACAGACTGCCACAGCCAGCCATACACAGACACACAGCCAGCCACACACACACACGCAGCCAGACACACACACAACCAAGCCACACAAGCACAGCCACCACACGTACAGACACATAGCCAGCCACACACACACACAGCCACAGCTGGCAAGACAAAGCCAGCCACATAGACAGCCAGCCAGACATACAGCCAACCAGCCACACACAGTCAGCCGCAAACACACAGCCAGCCACACACACACAGCCAAACACAGCCAGCCACACACAGACACATATACACACACAGCCACAGCCAGCCAGACACAGCAAGCCACATAGACAGCCACTAGCCACACAGCCAGCCAGCCACACACAGCCATCCACATATACAGCCACGAGGTACACAGCCAGCCACACAGCCACAGCCAGCCACACAGACTACCACAGTCAGCCACACACAGACACACAGCCAGCCACACACAAACACAGCCAGCCACACACACAACCAAGCCACACAACCACAGCCACACATGTACAGACACACAGCCAGCCACACACACACAACCACATCCGGAAAGACACAGCCAGCCACATAAACAGCCAGCCACACATACAGCCAACCAACCACACAGCCAGCCATACACACACACAAAGCCAGCCACACACACACAGACACACAGCCAGCCAAACACAGACACAGCCACACAGCCAAAGCCAACCACACAAACAGCCACAGCCAGCCACACACAGCCACATACACACACACTCAGCCAGCCAGACACAGCAAGCCACATAGACAGCCACTAGCCACACAGCCACAGCCAGCCACACAGCTACAGCCACACACACAGCCTCATCCAGACACAAAGCTACAGCCACTGCCGACACAGCCAACCACACCCACACACAGGCTGCCACAGCCAGCCACACACATACAAACACAAAGCCAGCCACACACACACACAGCCACAACCAGCCATACAGCTACAGCTAGCCACACACAGCCAGCCACATACACAGCCAGCCAGCCACACACACAGCCATACAACTATAGCCAGCCACACACAGACACACAGCCAGCCAGCCACACAAACAGCCAGCCAAACACACAGCCAGTCACACACAGCCAGCCAGCCAGTCACATACAGCCAGCCAGACACACACACAGCCAGCCAGTCACACACACAGCCAGCCACTAGCCACACAGCCAGCCATACAGATACAGCCAGCCACATAAACAGCCACACAGAGCCAGCCAGCCACATACACAGCTAGCCAGCCACACACACATAGCCAGCCACACACAGCCAGAGCCAGCCACACACAGAGACACGGCCAGCCACATAGACAGCCACACACAGTCATATATAAACAGCCACAGAGCCAGCCAGCCACATACACAGCCAGCCACACACACATAGCCAACCAAACACACAGCCACACACAGCCACAGCCAGCCACACACAGACACACGGGCAGCCACATAGACAGCCACACACAGCCAGCCACACACACAGCCAGCCAAACACAGCCAGCCACACACACAGCCACACACATACAGACACACAGCAAGCCACACACAGACATAAACACATCCAAAGCCAGCCACACAGTAACAGCCAGCCATACACACACACACAGCCACACACACACAGCCATGTGAAGACAAAAATGGCAGAAAGGCACCTATGAGAGGAACCCATGGGCAGAATTACATTAGGGGTGACGAGAGAAGTCTCTCACCTGTTAAGGTTGTGCTAGCCCAGCACAACCCAGTGTATGACGTTTCAGCTATAGTCTGCTGTGGGATGCGGTGTCTCCAGGAGCTCCAACCGTGTTCCTCGGCTTCTGTTCTGGTCCTGGTCAGACACCGTGCTGACGTCAAGCCAGGTCCTATTGCGGTGAACCACAGGTCCTATTCAGCAGCTCCGCATGATCTACGAGCGGGAGATGGAAGTATGTAATGAAAGGGTGTTTCACGTGTTAGGGAGCGCTCAGAACACAGACCAGGGGGTTTATTAGCAATACTTTATTAGCAATCCACAACGCGTTTCAATGGCGGCACGCCATCTTCATCAGGTGGAGTTCCCCACCTGATGAAGATGGCGTGCCGCCATTGAAACGCGTTGTGGATTGCTAATAAAGTAAAGTATTGCTAATAAACCCCCTGGTGCTGAGCGCTCCCTAACACGTGAAACACCCTTTCAATACACCCACACACAGCCACACACACACACAGCCAGCCACACACACCCAACCAGCCACTAGCCACACAACCAGCCAGCCACACACACAGCCACAGCTAGCCACACAGCTACAGCCACAGCCAGCCACCCACAGACACACAGCCAGCCACATGGACAGACACCCACAGCCAGCCAGCCACACACACAGCAACATAAACAGACACTAGCCACACACACAGCCAAACACACAGCCTGCCAGCCACACACAGCCACACAGACTTCCACAGCCAGCTACACACACACAGCCAGCCACACACACAAAGCTAAGCCACAAACACAGCCAATCCACACACGCACAACCACAGCCAGCCACACACGCACAGCCAGCTACACACAGACACACAGCCAGCCACACACACACAGCCACAGCCAGCAAGACACAGCCAGCCACTAGCCACACAGCCAGCCAGCCACACACAGCTGGCCAGCAACAGTCAGCCACACACACACACACACAGCCAGCCACACACATACAGACACACAGCCAGCCACACACACACAGCAAGCCACTGACAAATACACACAGCCAGCCAGCCACACACACACAGCAAGCCACTGACAAATACACACAGCCAGCCAGCCAGCCACACACACACACATTCATACACAGAGCCTGGCACAGGAGGGGGTTAATATCTCCATAGACAGAGCCTGGCACAGGAGGGGTTAATCTCTCCATAGACAGAGCCTGGCAAAGGAGGGGTTAATCTCTCCACACACAGAGCCTGGCACAGAAGGGGTTAATCTCTCCATACACGGAGCCTGGCACAGGAGGGGTTAATCTCCATATGCAGAGCCTGGCACAGGAGGGGTTAATCTCTCCATAGACAGGGCCTGGCACAGGAGGGGTTAATCTCTCCATATACAGAGCCTGGCACAGGAGGGGTTAATCTCTCCATAGACAGGGCCTGGCACAGGAGGGGTTAATCTCTCCATAGACAGGGCCTGGCACAGGAGGAGTTAATCTCTCCATAGACAGGGCCTGGCACAGGAGGGGTTAATCTCTCCATAGACAGGGCCTGGCACAGGAGGGGTTAATCTCTCCATAGACGGGGCCTTGCACAGGAGGGGTTAATCTCTCCATAGACAGAGCCTGGCACAGGAGGGGTTAATCTCTCCATAGACAGAGCCTGGCACAGGAGGGGTTAATCTCTCCGTAGACAGGGCCTGGCACAGGAGGGGTTAATCTCTCCATAGACAGAGCCTGGCACAGGAGGGGTTAATCTCTCCATAGACAGGGCCTGGCACAGGAGGGGTTAATCTCTCCATAGACAGAGAGTGGCACAGGAGGGGTTAATCTCTCCATAGACAGGGCCTGGCACAGGAGGAGTTAATCTCTCCATAGACAGGGCCTGGCACAGGAGGGGTTAATCTCTCCATAGACAGGGCCTGGCACAGGAGGGGTCAATCTCTCCATAGACAGGGCCTGGCACAGGAGGGGTTAATCTCTCCATAGACAGAGCCTGGCACAGGAGGGGTTAACACATACACACAACTCACCACATGCTGCTCCATTCTTCATTTTTTGCTGGCTCCCGCGCTCTGCAAGGACTTCCGAGGCCAGTGCAGAAGAGCTGATGGGGCGTGGCCCAGAGGAGATTGGGGCCCACCCCCTCACCTCTCCTCTGACGCTCTCATGTCAATCTTCTCTGCCCCTCACAAATGTCAGAGCAGAGCTGTCATGCCCTTGGCAGCCCTGTTCCCTGCTAACTGATGGTGTGTGTGCAGTGCACTGTGTCGGCAACTTACTGGTCCGGCCGCTGCTGCTCCCCAGACGCCGGTATGCATGGAGGCAGCTGTAAAATGATTTTAAGCCAGCCTGCGGCCGGAGGAGCGGGTTATGTGGCCCCGCCCACTCCACAATCAACGGCCCACCGGGAAAAGTCCCGCTCCTCCCGCCTATCAGTCCGGGCCTGGTAGCGGCACTTAAGATTCACATTTTTTTTATTATTCTTTATTTTATAAAAGTTTTGAATTTTTGTAACAGGAAAGAAAACACAAATTACTTCTCAGTCAGCATATCCATACAAATATCACATAGATTTTTCGGCCAATATAGTCAGACCCACACTCAACTAATATTATATAATTTTTTATGCGTCTACAATGTAGACATTGCCGTAAAGAGTAAGAATCTACCGCATAATGTTCCATTTGAAACCTAACTTCTATATTCAGTCTTCACAGTAGAAGTCATGCTGCGATATCCTATATTGGCAGTTGACCAAGTAAAAGGAGAGAGAGGAAAACCAAAGAAAGAGGAAAAAGAACAGTTAGAGAGTAGACATGAGGGGAAGGTGGAAGGAGGAGGGAGGGGGATGGGAAGGGAAGGGGAAAGGGACGGTATCATATTATGTGGAAGAGCGTAGCCTCTACCGAGCTTAAAAGGAGCAACTCCTCTAGACCAGCCTACTTAATTGGCGTGTCCGCCGAGGAAGGGATTTCTAACAGTCTCTATAAGTCTTATATATATCAGATTGTTGAAACATCATCCAGGAAAACCATGTATTACGGAAAGCTACATACGTGTCATGGATTGAGGAGGTCAAGTCCTCTAGGTGCATGAGATCGTTTACCCTCTCCAACCACATTGACACGGAGGGGCATTTCTCCGTCTTCCAGAGCATTGGAACACACGATCTAGCCGCCATGACTAGAAATCTCAACAAAGAACGCTTATATTTACGAAGCGGCATCTGACAGTGATGGAACAAGAAAAGGGCTGGGCCCAGGTCAGCTGTAGACTCTGTAACAATCCTGACGATCTTTGTCACTTCAGACCAAAACGGCCTGAGCTTCCCACACTCCCAAAATATGTGGAGTAGGGTACCGTCTGCCTCACCACACCTCCAACAACCCGGATCAGTAGATGGGAAAAACCTGTGTAATTCGGCAGGAACTCTATACCATCATGTCAATATTTTATAGTTAGCTTCCTGCAGTCTCGAGCATATTGAGGTGGAGTGAGCTAAAGTAAATAAATCAGATCTCTGGTCCATTGACAGCTCCAGACCAAGATCAGCTTCCCACTTCAACATAAATTGGGGAACCGGCAGGTCTGGGGGGGATACCAGACACGCGTATATCCTCAACACCGCATGTCTACAGTCATCCGCATCTAGACACATATGCTCAAATAGCGTCTTCGGCCCTATAAAGGATGACTTTGGAGAAAACCTCCGGAGGTAATGCGTGAGCTGTAGGCATCTCCAGAATCCCAAAGCCCTCGGGTCTGTAATTGAGTTAAGTTGTTCAAGTGTGGGCCAAGTGTCACCAACGCCCCAACTCTCAACTCTGTCTAAACCCGCCGCAATCCAGCTTTGGAAAACGGGGTCATCTCTGCTGGGTTTAAAATCAGGATGACTCAGTATCGGACATAAGGTCGAGGTGTGTGGAATCATCAAGGATCTGACTAAGCTATGGTCGCAAACCTTGAGGGTAGCCCCAATCGTCGGGTGGTCGCAAACCATCTCACTTCGTCTAATTGATATTTAAGGCAACGTTTGTAGTCTTAGGGAAGTAGAGTCCTGTTCAATTTGTACCCAGATTTTGTTCTTTCCATGTCTACACCAGTCTACCACCCGCGCTAGATGACCGGCTATGTGATACAATTTGATATCTGGCCAGTTAACGCCACCCTCCCTCTTACGTCTGTGCAAAATAGATCTTGCCAATCTCGGTTTCGTATTATTCCAAATGAATCGTGTCTGAATTTGTGCGATTATCTTAAAAAAGGATGACGGTATGCTGACGGGGAGTGTCTGTAGGTAATATAAGATCTTCGGAAGAATAGTCATTTTAAAGAGTTGGCATCTGCCCGTCCACGTAAAGGTGGACGACAACCACCTCTCGCAGTCAGCTCTTATGGATTTTACCAATGAAGGGAAATTGGAACTATATAAATTTCGGACGTCCGGTGTGATTAGCAAACCCAGGTAGCGGAGGGCCTTAGGTGAAAAGTGAAATGTAAAGGCGTCTTTTAATCTGTCTACCAAGCTGTCGGGAAGGGAAACGTTTAATGCCTCTGATTTAGCTCTGTTAATTTTAAAATTAGAGAGATAGTGAAAAGTCTTCAATTCTTTCAGCAAGTTTGGCAGAGAAATCTCGGGGCGCGTCACAAAAAATAAAAGGTTGTCAGCATATGCGGCAATTTTGTGTACCGTCGACTTAATCCGTAGGCCAGAAATATCCCTATTCATCCTTATATGACGTAACAAAGGTTCCAGGGTCAGAATAAAAATCAGTGGGGACAGCGGACATCCCTGGTGAGTGCCGTGGGCAATATCAAAAGATTCAGAGAGGACTCCATTGACCCTCACTCTTGCCGATGGGACGGAGTACAGGGACAACACCCATTCAAGCATCTTTGGTCCCAAGCCGATATGAGACAGTGTCTCTTCGATGAAGGACCAATGTACACGGTCAAACAACATCAATGGGGTGTTAGCGAGTTTTGCGTTATAGATTAAATTTATAGCTTTGGTGGTGTCATCCCTGGCCTCCCGCCCCAGGACAAACCCAGTCTGATCTGGATGAACAATGCTTGGTATGAATGGGGATAGCCTCGCCGCCAAGATTTTAGAAAATAGCTAGAGTATACTAAAGGGTCTTTCCCTGATTTGTGGATTACTGTGATGGTGGCGCGCAGCGCATCTCTCGGGGTGGGACTTTTAACAACATGGCGTTGAAAAATGATCTCAAGTATGGCATTAGGGACTTTTTTAATTTTTTATAGTAGCCAATTGTAAATTCATCGGGGCCAGGTGCTTTACCGGATTTGGTCGAGGACAGCGCATCTATAATTTCTTGGTCCGAAATCGGAACATCCAGGGATTGCAGCGCTACGTCCGGAAGTTTTGGCAGCCCCGAGGATCGTATATACTCTTTAATACGTGTCTTAAGTGTATTGCCAGACAGGGATGACTTAGTGGTGTCTAAATTATACAGGTAGAGTAATATTGCCTGAAGGCCTCAGCTATGTCCATAGGGAGTTTTGATCGTCGTGAGGTAGTGGGATGCGTTATTTCAGGGACATATGTAGTGGCCCTGTGAATTCGTGAGGCCTTAGCCAAAGACCTGCCCGCCTTATTCCCATATTCGTAAAAGTGACGACGGCAACAGGAGAGCACACCCTTCGCCTTATAGAGCAATACAGAGCGCAGCTTTTCCCTAACGTTGAGCAGCTCTTTCCTCAAAGCCGGGAGGCTCTGCCATTTGTGTCTCGTCTCGAGATCCCTCAGTTTGGACATAAGGTCTCGGATCTCAGAGTCTCTACTCTTCTTCAATCTAGCCCCGTGTTTTATTAAGATGCCTCTTACTACGCACTTATGAGCTTGCCATGTTGTCACGAGTGACATGTCAGGAGCGGTGTTTAGGTCAAAATAATCTGCAATCGTTTTTGTGACATCCGCCAATATTACCGAATCTTCTAATAGAGAGGCGTTCAACCTCCACTGCCACTGCCTAGGAATTGGTGAGGCAAGAGCATGATCGGAAAAGGAGATCGGTTCTATTGTGGCGTCAGTTAAATGCGGCAGGTCGGCGTGTTTCAAAAGGAAAAAGTCGATTCTAGAATACGTATCGTGTATTTGGGAGTAAAATGAAAAGTCTTTACAAGTCGGGAACAGTAGACGCCAGGCATGTATTAATTGGTGATCATGTAGTGCAAGATGTAGTCTCCTACTTGCTGCCTTAGATAAACTAGTTTTTACCCCTGGAGGTGTCAAGGTCTGGTTCCAGCGTGACATTAAAATCTCCCCCCAGGACCAGCGTCCCCTCTGCAAATGCGTCAATCCTGCCCAGGAACCGCAGGAGCACAGATATCTGACCCGAGTTGGGGAGGTATAGCGAAGCAAAAGTATACGAATGTGAAGCAATCTTACCTTTGACCATGAGCATCCTCCCATCTCCATCACTGTCAGAGTCTATGAATTCCAAGGGCAGTGATCTTGCTATTGCAATGCTGGTACCGGAAGAGTGAGAATTAGCTGAAAAGCTGTGATACACCGAAGGGTACCAGTGGTTGGAGAATTTGTATGGCTTAGCCGCACAAAGATGAGTTTCCTGGAGAAAGGCAACATGTATTTTGTTATTTTTCAGGTAATTAAAAAATTGATCTTTTTCCAACATCGTGTAAACCCTGTACGTTCAGCGTACCTATTTTTACCTTTGTTAGGTCATTATGCGACATTCTTGCGAGACTGGTAAAACCGAGGCTCAAAGGTAAAAAATAAAACTAAAATAAAAAGGAGAAGGGGAGGGGTGATGGGAAAACGACGACAAGGGAAGAGAAGGAGGGAGAGACAGGAGGTGTATGTAGAAAAAAAAAAAAAAAAAAGAGAGGGGGGGAGTAGAACAAGAAAGAACATTAGGTAAAAATAGAGAATAAAAGGTTAGACACTACTCGTCCGAAGGGGACTAATAGGAGACACTATAGAGACTTCTCAAGTCTATGCCGGGAAGACCGGCTTTCACGATCCTCTTAGAAAAGGAAAAGATGAGAGGACCGTAGAGAATGTGATCGACCACGGATAACGACCCACAGCCCCGGGACAAATTTGCAATACATTGGTCAGTTAGATATCCCGCTAATCTCAACAACCATTTAACATTGAGGGTGAAAAATCACAGATCTATCTTATCGGACACCAGCGACTCTCTGGAGCTAAACAGAGATAAGTAAACATCCAAATAACAACATAAATAACAGCTGGTGCTTACTACTCCATACGTCCAACCTCCCTAACATATCTTGATCCTATCAGGGAGGAAAAATCACATCAAATGCATGCATTAATAGTCAAAAGTCAAGAGTCAAGTCGGGAGATCTGCAAACGCCTCGTCTCTTCCGCCCCTCGGGCTGCCAGACTGTGACGAGGGCGCATTAAGATTCAAATTTAGTGCACACAAGAGTAGGTTTTTAGCACAAGGCTTTTGGTGTACCCTAATTAACGCTGCAACCTACAGTACCAGCAATTAGATGCAAAATTAGTGCAGAGAAGAGTTTTTTTTTTAGCACAAGGCTTTTGGTGTACCCTAATTAACGCTGCAACCTACAGTAGCAGCAATTAGATGCAAAATTAGTGCAGAGAAGATTTTTTTTTAGCACAAGGCTTTTGGTGTACCCTAATTAACGCTGCAACCTACAGTAACAGCAATTAGATTCAAAATTAGTGCAGAGAACAGTTTTTTTTTTAGCACAAGGCTTTTGGTGTACCCTAATTAACGCTGCAACCTACAGTAGCAGCAATTAGATGCAAAATTAGTGCAGAGAAGAGTTTTTTTTTTTAGCACAAGGCTTTTGGTGTACCCTAATTAACGCTGTAACCTACAGTAGCAGCAATTAGATGTTAAATTAGTGCAGAGAAAAGTTGGTTTTTAGCACAAGGCTTTTGGGGTACCCTAATTTGAGCTAAAACCTACTCCTGCCTATAGTGAGCTAAATAAATCCCTAAAAGCAAGGTTTTTGGGATGGATGAGCATGGAAACCAGCTCCAGATGCGATGCAGGCTGGTATACTGGCACAGCGAAGTTTGGTATATACCCTGCCTCCCTGCCTGCCTGTATACTGCTCTAGTAGTCCTCAGAAGGACTGTTGTGGTAAATAGACTGGCAGCCCGGTGCCTACACAAGCTGACAGGCCTGAAATCTGTCCCTCAATCAGCAGCAGCACTCTCCACACTGACTGTCTAATGGCGCAAAGTGACGAGCACAGTACGGTCAGGCCTTATAAAGACCTGATCACGCTGTGCGGCCAGCCAATCACTGTAATGCCACAACCAACATGGCTGTGGCATTACAGTGTCTGTCAGCCAATCCCTGCATGTGGACTGGCTCTGAAAAGAGCGCCAACATGCAGGGAGGTGGACCCCGAGCACAGCAAGAGTATCGCGAGATTACTCGGTACTCGCCGAGTAGCCTGAGTACCGTGATATTCGTGCGAGTACCGAGTAGTGACAAGCATACTCACTCATCTCTAATATTTCACATTTTCGGTTAGTATAATAAACCTCATTTCAAATCTGAAATATTACTGTGACCATCAGTTATTACATATATCACACTGAAATAGCTGTTGCAAAAACCCAATTTTAAATAAAAAAAATTTGTAAGATTAAGAGGGGTGCGCAAACTTTTTCATATGACTGTATGTGCAACCCATAAATCTTGTTTATATCTGCTAATAACACAATCACAAAATTAAACCAAAAAGCAACATATCAATACCAAGGTTGTACATACTAACAGAATAGCACAGTACATGACTAGATAAACAAAATTTCAATACCAAGACCTTGGCATCATGGTAGCTACTAGTCCTTCATTTCATTAAATTATATCCTAGACTGTCAACTATATTAATTTGTAGTTTGTATGAAAACCTAGCAATATATTCCCTCAGTACCGTATATACTCGCGTATAAGCCGAGTTTTTCAGCCCAAAAATTGGGCTGAAAAGTACCCCCCTCGGCTTATACGCGAGTCAGTGCGGGGGCTGCTGTATACAGCGGTATACAGCAGCCCCCGCATCCCCAGTAATGCAGGGCCCCCCCCCTCATGCTCCGGTCACCTGTAAAGCAAATTATACTTATCAGTGCCCGCTGCCGTCCGCGCGCCCGCCGCTGCCGACATGCGATCCTCCATCTTCATTCATCTTCTTCCTGCTCTGTGCACGTCGCAGGCAGTGACGTCATTACCGGCGACGCGCACAGGAAACAGGAAGAAGATGCATGAAGACGGAGGATCGGGATGTCGGCAGCGGCGGGCGCGGACGGCAGCGGGCACTGATAAGTATAACTTGCTTTACAGGAGACCGGAGCATGAGGGGGGGGCCCTGCATTACTGAGGCTGCCTGTATACTACCACTGGGACTGCTGTATATAGGGGCCCTGCATTACTGGGGCTGCAATACCACTGGGGCTGCTGTATATAGGGGCTGCAATACCACTGGGGCTGCAATACCACTGGGGCTGCTGTATATAGGGGCTGCAATACCACTGGGGCTGCAATACCACTGGGGCTGCTGTATATATAGGGGCTGCTGTATACACCACTGGGGCTGCAATACCACTGGGGCTGCTGTATATAGGGGCTGCAATACCACTGGGGCTGCAATACCACTGGGGCTGCTGTATATAGGGGCTGCAATACCACTGGGGTTGCTGTATATAGGGGCCCTGCATTACTGGGGCTGCAATACCACTGGGGCTGCTGTATATAGGGGCTGCAATACCACTGGGGCTGCAATACCACTGGGGCTGCTGTATATAGGGGCTGCAATACCACTGGGGCTGCTGTATATAGGGGCTGCTGTATACACCACTGGGGCTGCAATACCACTGGGGCTGCTGTATATAGGGGCTGCAATACCACTGGGGCTGCTGTATATAGGGGCTGCAATACCACTGGGGCTGCAATACCACTGGGGCTGCTGTATATTGGGGCTGCTGTATACACCTCTGGGGCTGCAATACCACTGGGGCTGCTGTATATAGGGGCTGCAATACCACTGGAGCTGCTGTATATAGGGGCTGCAATACCACTGGGGCTGCAATACCACTGGGGCTGCTGTATATTGGGGCTGCTGTATACACCTCTGGGGCTGCATATACCTCTGGGGCTGCATATACCTCTGGGGCTGCTGTATACTACCACTGGGGCTGCTGCTGTATACTACCACTGGGGAGGCTGCTGTATACTACCACTGGGGAGGCTGCTGTATACCTCACTGCTGGGGGTTGTATACCTGTGCTGGAGTCCACCCTCGGCTTATACGCGAGTCAATAGATTTTCCCAGGTTTTGGGGGCAAAAGTAGGGGGGTCGGCTTATACAAGGGTCGGCTTATACACGAGTATATACGGTAATTTTCCTATGATAACATAAATCTATTGTTTTATTCTGTTAAAACAACATTGAATATAAGATCATACTCCATGCTTTGTGTTATAGATTTAGCCAACCATTAATGTTTAACTTTAGAAGAGTTGTAGAAATGAAGTTCTGTGCTTTTCCAGCAACTGGTGGTTTAGATATGGGTTGGGTGTCAAATGTGTCAAAAATCATTGAAACCAAATTCAAGAGATAATGCTTGCATCACTAATCAGTACAAAACCCAATTCTGACTCCATAACTAGGCTGCAAGTGTAGGGCGTTTTAAACACTATTTGTGTTGGTGTTCCCATGTACAATTACTTACACAAAGAGATTTTAACAGATAGCTTGTCTCAACTGCAGTGGCACATATGAAGATCCTAGAAGAACGTTTATTTTTCAGGTGATTTCTTTGAATATGCACAATACATTAGGTAAAAAATACATTTCTGAACCAAAGTCGTGTATAGATGTGCTAGCAAGATGGATGAAAAGCACTGAGGATGAAGAAAGGGGTTCCTGACATTAGAGCAGCTACAGTAAAAAAAGGTAAGAACCAACTTCTGAAAGGCAAACCAATTGCATAGCAGTATTAGGAAAGGGTCAGATGGCTGTATAACACAAGTGGCACTCGCATTGAAAAGCAAAGGGTGGGCAGCATATCCTCTCACCCGACCATATCAGCTGCACAGTAATTCATTAAGCTGCTATGCTCAGGTAAGTGGTGCCACGGCCTCTAAGGGCCCTTTCACATCAGCGTTTTTTTAAATTTGCGGCAGATGCGGTGAAAAAACCGCATCTGCCGCAACTGCCGCATAACGGTTCCACTTGCGGCACGGTTGCGGTTTTTTCCATAGGAAGTATAGGGGGACTTGCGGCAGATGCGGCAAGTGCGGTATTGCACTTGCGGCAGGTGCGGCAGAGAAAAAAACCGCGGCTTACTGCGGTTTTTTTCTCTGCCGCACCTGCCGCAAGTGCAATACCGCACTTGCCGCATCTGCCGCAAGTCCCCCTATACTTCCTATGGAAAAAACCGCAACCGTGCCGCAAGTGGAACCGTTATGCGGCAGTTGCGGCAGATGCGGTTTTTTCACCGCATCTGCCGCAAATTTAAAAAAACGCTGATGTGAAAGGGCCCTTAGTGCCTCACAATGAGAGTGCCGTCCATGTTATACAACCATCTAACCCTGGCCTTAAAGAAACTATACAGTGGCAATGCAATACTTTCTGTATGATTCCTAAGTCGTGGGATAACACGCTTTTCTACTTGGTCCTTCTCAACAGTGAGCATGGCTGGTTTCTTGTGTTGACTGGTCTCATTTATTTAGGTGTCTGGCATCTGGAATTTGTGGAGCTCAACTTGGGCCTTTAATATTTTAAATAAATCAAAGCATGGCATTAAGTCTCAGTAAGATAGAAATATATTTAGTAAAGTGCTTGCAATAAAAAAAAATAGACATTTTGGTTCACCTCGGACCTTCCTCAGGACAGATTGCTGATGAAGATCTGAAGCAGAACGAAACGTGCAATTTTTAGATTGCAAGCACTTTATTAAATATTTTTCTGTTTTACTGAGACTCTTAGTGCCAGGTTTTGAATTAGATGATTAATGGATAGGATCCGACTTGAGTACCAGCACCTCAAAATTGCCATGACTCGTGTTGCATATAATATTCTAAATATTTGGCCTAGGGTGCAGGGAGGCTTTGTGCACATTTTATAGAAGTGCCGATTCTTATAAGCGCCAGGCAGTTATATATGGCAGTTAGACAGGGCTGGAGACAGGTAAGTAATACATGACAATCAAACAAATATGTTCCTGATTTATTAGGGCTGCAAAATGAATTCACCATATGTGTTTGTATCATGTATCTAGTTGCTTCATTCACTCATATCTACTGCACACTCTGTGCACTCTATATCAATCCCTCTCTCTTTCCCTCTCATATGTACATTCCCACCATACAACACAAGATACGCTCTCACAAATCACTTAACCATCTACGCACTCTTTATTCTCCTTCTCCTAGTTGCAGGAAAACTTGCACTTAATCCAGGCCTTCTAATAATAGTAAATTGAACTCATTCCCTGCTAAATTCAGAAACCCTATGACTTTCATTAATATTCTTTGCTTTCCCAGTTTCTGGCCCTCGGGACGCATGTCGGCCAGTAACACTCCCCAGACCACATATAAATGCCCCAGGATCCAGATTACAAGAAAATGAAAGAGACAAAAAATGCGCTTATGTGTAGTTCAAAGAGATTAAAGCCATAAAGTAAGGCCAGGATGAGTTGTGCTCACTTATAGCGTTTGTGCTGATTTAGGCACAACACTAATATGAGCATAGTGGCAGATACTTATGGTCCAATATACAGTCCCTAGTACACCTAAGTTTGTAGTTGTATTAATCGTCTCCACAGTTCATAGATGAGGAAAAAAATCACCAGGTGTATTTGGGAGAAAAAAGGTGGAATATAGTGATGAGTGAATATGGAAAAATATTCACACTCTCTAGACTCGTACTGGGTAGTTTTTAATACTAGTTTATACGTCTGAATAGTGAGTCCAATATTAGTCAATTAGTGATAGGCTCCACCCACATACATCCGACTTTAAAATGAGTATTTCCAGGACAGGGCGGGAGGGTGGGCTTTTTTGCATTTCTATTGTATAAAACACCTTGCTGTGCCCCCCAGAGACACCCTAACATTAAATGTGCCCTCACTGAGGTGCCAGTTCACTTTGTGTACTGAAGGAAGCCGTCAATTTGTGTTTGATCAATAACGATCGATGCATCACTTACAAGCACCTGCAATACTCGCCAAGTATTGCGAATACTGCACTATCCGTGCGAATAGCAAATAGTAATGATTACACTCGCTAATCACTAGTGGAATGTCCTCTCAGGCAGTTAATAGAAAACACAACTATGTCCTTACACTCATATGTGCATGGAAGATGCTATCACATATGTCTGTCTTCAAACATAATCCATTCAGAAATATGCACAAAAGAAAAACTCACCCCCAAAAAGTCATTGATCAAGCCAAGCACCAACTACAATCCAATGTCTGGAAACAGCATGTGGGCACCCTGCACTGTATGAGACCCAGAAGTGCAGCTTACTATGAAATGCTCCTGTGTCACCTCAGATGCCATGATTTGGGAGAAGGTTCAGCTTTGTTCAAATGCTCCTCTCTACCAAAGGCTTAAACCAGAGGTAAATTTGGACACTGTAGTACCTCACAGGTTTGGAAACGAGGGTGAGAGCAGAGGTGGATAAGGGTATTCAAAAATATTTGTAAAACATTTTTAAATTCAAATAAAGGGAAACCTGCTGCACTACCGCTGTCACCCAGAATAGAGAGTGTATACCAGGAAAAAATGTATCAAAGAAAAATAAGCAGTATAGGGTGCTTTGATCCCAGACAAATATAGTGGGAAAAAAAATAAAGGAGTAGTATAAATGATATTAAAAAAAGACCAGTGTTAAAAACATATGAATAATGTGAATTAAGTGATGTGTTTCAAGGGGATCTCCCCTCTTTATCAGGCAAAATAATTAATGGGAAATATACTGCCAGCATACATTTATATCCACAAAAATAAAATGGTACTCAATAAATCAATCAACTAGTCAATTGGAAACATATAAGGTATAAAAACACCTACAAAAGAAATTAAAAAGATTCAGAAAACTCAAGATTAAATATCACTTCCTTAGGAAATTTATTATTTACTATTAGGAAATATCTAATATATAAAGCTGAATGTGTGTGTGTATATCCGGGATTGGCATCTACACCGTCGCAACTACAGCCACAAAATTTTCCACAGTCACACATCTGGACGCCGAGAGCGTCATAGGCTATGTTGTGTGTGAGGCGAAATTTTAACCCCGCGCGTTCCAATTCACCAAACAATTTTGGCCCTATCTACATAATGGAGAGAAAGTGACAGTTACCAGTTGACAGTTGTGAATGAGAGGGGTTAATGATAGCGCCAAAGACTAACAGCATATACCAGCATATAGTCACTAAGGTGGGGCCCCAACATGAGATATTCACCACGCACTGGGACATGTATACAGGGAACTGAAGTCAGGCAGGTAGGACGACAGTTGCACACCAACACCCTCACGCCCACACAACCCACGTACAGTAGAGGGCAGCACCCAACCGAGAGCCTAGGAACTCTATGCAGGCGAGGGGTGGTGGGTTTAGAGCAGAGGGTTGGGCACACACGAAGTCAGGTGACAGACAGTAGAAATAGTGAAGGGGAAGGAGGAAGGAGTCAGTAGGCCGAGGTAGGCTGAGCAGTAAAGACTGAATCACACGTCCTGGACGAGTAGGGTGTATGGAGCGCAGAATCTGAACAGAGCCAGTGCGAGCCGCAGAGAGAAAGCCTATCCGGAGCCAGCACCCCAGGAGTGTGAGGGAAGAAAGGGACAGTGACACTGGTCCCTAGAACTGCGGCCGAGACGACAGACTGCAGACGGAGTAGCCCTCCTATGACACTGGAAGACACAGTAGAGAGAGCCAGGTAGAGCCTCACACGGGAGGACTGCTGGAGGCTGGGCTGAGTAGAGTGTCAGCTCTAGAGGGGACCGTAGTCTCACCCGGCATCCCCAGACAACCGACGGGGGACCACAGCTACACGTTAGGGTCTCTACCCCAAAGGACAGGCAGCAAAGATGTTAATGTCAAGGAAGCCATTTGGTTGAGCGACTATGTGGACATTTGGTCCCTGGTCTCAACAGAGCAACACTCCATTGATAAAGAATGCCGGGCCGGGGCCAAAGTCTATCAATGGAAGCCCAAAGTGGCTAAGACCACAAATAATTAATTACAGGCCTTCATGGTCCTGGGTTGCGTGATGGGTCAACGTCACACGGAGAGGTGCTCCAGCTGTTTATTTATATGGATTGCATTTACAACTCTTACAAAGCTCATGGGGGTTCAGCTTGGTGGAAATATGAGAAGGTTTTCTGCCACCGGTTAGCATTGAACCCGCAACTTAGATGGGGCATCAAGGCCACGGATTCATGGCTCCGCGTCATGATGGCCCAAAGGGCTATTCAGCCCAACACGTGCTCAGTGTTCGTTCGCAGGCCAGGAACATGTTGGTTATTCAGTGAGGGGCACTGCAACTTTTATGGCTTGTGTAAGTACAAGCATGAATGCTACTCATGCGGAGATCCCCATTCAGCAGCAAAATGCACGAGACCCCCTCAGAAAGCCGGCGGACCCAAATCCGGAAGTCAGGGTGAACACCGGGACCCCAGTGAACGTGATAAGGATGGGGCTGTGGTTAAACATATACCCCAACAGGGCATCTCCTGCACAGTTTAGATTTGGTTTTTCCTTTGTTTTTTTCATCCCTTTAGTTTTTCCTGCATTATCTTCCTCTGCCCCAAATTTGAAATCGGCTAAGGAACTCCCAGATGTTTTGCATGGTAAATTGTCTAAACAAGTTAATTTAGGGTATTTCTGAGGTCTTTTTGCAGATCACTCGTTCCGTAATCTGCTTGTGTCTGCGTTAGGCATACCGAAGAAAGAACAGGGACAATACCGGCTTACCCATCATTTGTCCTATCCAAGGGGCAAGTCAGTAAATGACAGTATCCCCAACGAAGATTCGGCTGTGACTTAAGGCCCAGTTACACGGTACGAGATCGTGAACAATATCGCTCAAATGTCACGGGTTTGGAGTCATTCAAACGACATCATTAGGACGTCATTGCGTGTAACACTGCGATATGACTATGATAAATCGTCGGATCGTTGATCGCAGATTTGAGAACATGTTCTCAAATCAAACGACCCACGATCAGCCAACCTGCTGCATTGTTCTGTGTGACACCGTGATAACGATGTCGTTCACGACTTCGCCCATTCGCATCAGTGAACAAGTATCACCTGCTCGCTGGATCGTTGGCGCGTCATGCACAATATCTAGGCGTGTGACATCTCACCAATGATGTGCAAAACGATGTCCTAACGACCGCGCACCCCTTGAGATCGTTAGTGATATCGTTTCAACATTAAAGCGTGTAACGGTACCTTTATGTATCTTTTGACAAGGCTGTAGATCTAGTCAGGCACACCAGGCACAGCGTGCTCATGGCTAATCAGATATTGAATCCGCTTTTCATTTGTTGCCCGTGCATCCTGATTGTTATCATCTGCTGGGTGCAATGTTTGATGGCTGCTACTACTATGACACTTGTTAACTCATCGGTTGTTCTATCTCCTGCCAATATGTTGAGATATTCAGCACCTTTTTGAAATGGGTAGTCCGGCGGGAAATGAGTGTTTCCTCGGTTATCCATTACCTCAAAGATTTTTTATTCGTGGGGCCTGCCGATTCCCTGGTTTGCTGTCAGGTTTTGGACCATTTCAAGACATTAATGGATTATTTCGGGGTCCCGCTATCCCCAGGAAAAACCATTGGTCTGGTCACTGAGCTGGTATTTATGGGAATTGTCATCGATTGGAATTTCAGCTTCCATGCGATAAAATCGTGGATTTGCTATAGCTCATTGAGTGGTTCCTTTCGGTCGGTTAGGTCATTCTGTTGCAAATGCAGTCTTTGCTTGGTTCCCTGAATTTTGCATGCAGGGTCATGCCTATGGGCAGGATGTTTTCCAGGCATCTGGCTCTCGCCAGAAAAGGCGTGCTGTGTCCGCATCATAGAATTAGGATTATGCTTCACCTGTAAAAGAACTTGTTGGTATGGAAGACTTTTTTGCTGGACACACTTGCTTTCAGGAGAACAAACGCACCAATGGAAAGGTTGAGTTATTCTCTGCCGCTGCAGGATCGGACAGTTTTGGTGTCATTTTTGGGAGCCAATGCTGTGCTGCAGGCTGGCCAGAGTCATGGTAGCACGGGGATGGATGAGGAATTTAACCCTGATTGAGCTTTTTCTTACTGCGTCAGCAGTTGAATTATGGGGTGAGTAGTTGAGGAACAAACGGATCTGTTTTTGGTCCAACAACACCAGCGTGGTGCACACAGTTAACCATTTGTCTGCGTCATCCCCAATGGCTTTTAACCTGATTAGGTTTTAAGTTTTAAAATATTTATAAGTTAATGCATGGTTTAGAGCTAGGCATGTTTCTGGCTGCTGCAATAATATGGCTGAAGCTCTGGGGCGTTTTGACTTTCAGAGCTTCCGGGAACTCCGCCAGCTCAGGTGACAGGTTTAGATTGCCCGGCTTTCATTTAGAAGGTCCTTGAGGACTAATGCCATTGATCCTCTCGTCCATCACACAATCGACATGGAGATCTTACGGTAAGGTGTGGAGCAAATGGTGTGTATTGGTGGGTGACAGCCCTGTTGGGCTTTTGGATGAGCTTCGGTTAAAATTTACTTTACAGTATATGGTGGAATTGCACGGTAAAGGGGTTTCGGGAGCCGTCGCACAGAATCGTTTGTCGGGATTATCTTTTCATTTTAAATTACACAATTAGCCTGATGTCAGAAAGGTCTTTTTGATTAGTCAGGTACTGAAGGGTTGGAGGAGGGATGAGACCCGTATGACACTAGGCATCCTATTACTTTCCAGCTGTTGTCCGATTTGATAAAGGGAATGGCATCGTTTTGTAGCTCCGCCTAGGAGTCTATTTTGTTTTCTGAGGCTTTCGGGATTGCCTTTTTCGGGGTACTCCGCATAAGCGAAGCGCTGCCGAAGTCCAGTGGGGCGATGGGTGGCTTGCGTCGTGATGACATTTTGTTCTGTAGCGACGGATTGCGCATTTGTTTGCGGAGATCAAAAACTGATCCAGACGGGAGGGGCACCTGGTTCCCATTTTTCGCCATTCCAGGTCTGGTGTGCCATCTGATGTTGATAATGGCTTTTATGGGGGTTAGGAGTAGCAGTGACACATTTTTTATTCATGAGGACGGATCGCCAATGTTAGCGGGACAATTTTTTGTGGTCATGTGTCATATTTTGTCCACCTTGGGTTTGCTGGCTGCGGAATTTGGCATGCATTCTTTTAGGATTGGCTCGGCTACGGAGGCTTCCGATGTGGACATGTCTGAGCCTGAGATCCAGCATATTGGCAGATGATGTTCCATGTGCTTTGTGAGGTACATTAGACCAGAGTTGGTGATGTAATGTTGTGTCTTATATAAAAAAAATAATAATATATAACAAAATAGGAAAGGCTTTTAAAGCCATGATTGTGAGATGCTGCTTTGTAGGTAGTCGATGGTAGAAAAAAAGTGAAGGTTTGGGTTTTACTTTACTGTTGTAGGTTTGGTTTATAACAGTTTTTTTCTTTACAGATGGAATTCACCCTGGTGTTTGGATCGTGGGGCACTCCTACATATAATTGGGCTACACGAAGAGTTGATTATCGGCCAGGTGATCATTCCTTGGATTTTCTCGACTTTGACGCTAATTGGAAAGCAGGGGCCTGACTTGGCCTTAAGTTCTACCTGAGGTGGTCCGGATTGCAAGGGCCGTTTCTTCCCCAGTTGTTTTGGTTATCCACACGGGAGGCAATGATTTGATGTAATTTCCACTTGCCGAGCTGCTCACGCTCATGCGATCGTACATGGATAAATTACCCAGTTTTTTCTCCGAGGTGAAGCTGGTGTGGTCGGAGGTGATCCCTCAACTTGCTTGGCATGGAGCCATGGAAGGATGTGACATACAGTGGTATATGCTGATCAGCGCATTTCCCGCTTTGTACATTTCAAAAATGGGGTGGTTGTACATCATCATCAGCTAGAAGGCAACAACCCAGTTTTCCTGCGTCCAGACATCGTCCATTTAAATGAGATGGATAATTTCTTGGTGGGTATTCGTGGTGGAGTTACTCAGGCCCTCCAATCTTTGGGGGGGTCGTAGCTTGCTATTGACGCACTACTCCGTGGCAGAAGGGGTTAAAGAAAATTGGTGGTGTGATACTTGCATCGGATGGCCGGAAGGCGGAGAATCTCCCCAAACCCCGGTTTTGGTTAGCTATTTATTGCCCGGTTGAAAAGCTGCAATCTCAAGTTTTTATGCCAAAGTAAAAGATAAGAGTAATGTTCATATCTATTATATAATTGTCTAAGGGTTTTTTGAGTGTGTCTGTCGCCGAAATCATGCGCCACACAAAGGCAGCTCATTGTTGCCCGCTGGAGGCGGGCGCCAATGAGCGCAGACTATGCAAATAGGCGGGAGAATTCAAAGTTCAAATTTCACGCCTATTTGCAGCCCGGCGCACCGCTGTCGCCGGGATACATGGTGACCGCAGCGGCAGCTCTCCTCACAGCCCCTCCGCTCCTCCTGCCCCCTCCGCTCCTCCTGCTCCCCTCCGCTTCTCGCAGCACCCCTCCCTCTGCCCCCCGCTCCCTGTGGACCCTCCGCTCCTCCTGTTCCCCCCTGTTCCTCAAGCCCCCTGCTCCCTCCCCCCCCGCTCCTCCACGTTGATAATAAAAATAAAAACATCCTCAGTGAGGATACCCACCCATCTGCAGGCTCGCTCCACATCCGTCTTCTAGGTCCTAAAGGGCTTGAGGACCTGCCATTGCCTGGGAAACCGATCAGCTGAGCTACAAGACGGAGGTGTAGTGAGCCGGCGGATGGGTGAGTATCCTCACATCCGGTTCCCCCCCCCCCCGGCACCATCCTGCCCCCCCTCCGCCAGCACCATTCTGCCCCCCCCACTGGCACCATCCTGCCCCCCACCGCATCCTACCTGCCCCCGCCGGCTCTATCCTGCCCTGCCGACTCCATCCTGCCCCGCTTGCCACCATTCTGACCCCCCTCCCCCCACCACCATCCTGCCCCCCACCACCATCCTGCCTCACCTTCTCCATTCTGCCCCTCTGCCACCATTCTGCCCCCCCCCCACCATCCTGCCTCTCCACCACAATCCTGCCCCGCAGGCTCCATCCTGCTCCGCCCGCTCCATCCTGCCCCGCTTGCTCCATCCTGCCCCCCTCCCGCCAGCTTCATCCTGCCCCACTGGCTCCATCCTGCCCCGCCTGCTCCATCCTGCCCCGCTCGCCACCATCCTGCCCCTGCACGCTCCATGCTGCCCGTTCGCCACCATCCTGCTCCCCCGCCACCATCCTGCTCCCCTGCCACCATCTTGCTCCCCCGCCACCATTCTGCTCCCCCGGCTTCATTCTGCCCCGCTCGCTCCATCCTGCCCCCCCGCCACCATCCTGCCCCACTCGCTCCATCCTGCCCCGCTCACCACTATCCTGCCACACTAGCTCCATCCTGCCCCGCTCGCTCCATCCTGCCTCAGCCACCTTTCGGCCCCGCTCTCTCCATACTGCCCCACTCACCACCATCCTGCCCTCCCCCCATCCTGCCCCCCCCCACCCCGCCACCATCCTGCTCCTCCGGCTCCATCCTACTCCTCTGACTCCATCCTGCCCCGCTCGCTCCCTTCTGCCCCACTCACGCCATCCTGCCCTGCTTGCTCCATCCTGCCCCGCTCCCACCATCCTGCCCCGCTCCCACCATCCTGCCCCGCTTCCACCATCCTGCCCAGCAGGCTCCATCCTGCCCCGCTGGCTCCATGCTGCCCTGCTCGCCACCATCCTGCTCCCCCGCCACCATGCTGCTTCACCGGCTCCATTCTGCCCCGCTCGCTCCATCCTGCCCCGCTCACTCCATCCTGCCTCCCCGCATTTAGCCTGCCCCGCTCGCCACCATCCTGCCATGCTCGCTCCATCCTGCCCCGCTCGCTCCATCCTGCCCCCCACCACCATCCTGTCCCCCCACCACCATCCTGCCCCGCTCCCTCCATCCTGCCCCGCTTGCCACTATCCTGCCCCCCGACTCCATCCTGCCCCGCTCGCTCCATCCTGCCCCGGTCGCTCCATCCTGCCTTGCCGGCTCCATCCTGCCCCGCAAGCTCCATCCTGTCCCGCCGGCTCCATCCTGCCCCGCCGCTCCATCCTGCCCCGCTTGCCACCATCCTGCTCCCCGCCACCATCCTGCTCCCCCGCCACCATCCTGCTCCTCCTGCCACCATCCTGCTCCCCCGCCACCATTCTGACTCGCTCACCCCATCCTGCCCCGCTCGCTCCCATCCTGCCTCGCCTCGCTCCATTCTGCCCCCCGGCCACTATCCTGCCCCGCTCGCTCCATCCTGCCCCGCTCCCACCATCCTGCCCCGCCGGCTCCATCCTTCCCCCGCCGGCTCCATCATGCCCCCACCACCATTCTGCCCCACCACCATCCTGCCCCGCTCGCTCCATCCTGCCCTGCTCACCACCATCCTGCCCCCGTCCCACCATCCTGCCCCGCCGGCTCCATCCTGCCCCGCCGGCTCCATCATGCCCCCACCACCATTCTGCCCCCCCACCACCATCCTGCCCTGCTCACTCCATCCTGCCACAGCTTGTTCCATCCTGCCCCGCTCGCTCCATCCTGCCCCGCTCCCACCATCCTGCTCCTCCGGCTGCATCCTGCCCCGCTCCCACCACCCTGCCCCACCGCCACTATCCTGCTCCGCTCGCTCCATCCTGTCCCGCTCACTCCATCCTACCCCGCTCACTCCATTCTGCCCCGCTCGCCACCATCCTGCCCCCCAGCCACCATCCTGCCCCCCAGCCACCATCCTGCCCCCCCCAGCCACCATCCTTCCCCCCCCACACAGCCACCATCCTGCCCCCCCAGCCACCATCCTGCTCCTCTGGCTCCATCGTGCCCTGCTCGATCCATCCTGCCCTGCCGATTCCATCCTGCCCCGCCGGCTCCATCCTGCCCCCCGCCACCATCCTGCCTCCCTGCTACCATCCTGCCGCTCCCCCCCACCCAGCCACCATCCTGCCCCCCACCTCCTGTCCCCCAGCCACCATCCTGCCCGCCACCATCCTGCCCCACGGCTCCATCCTGCACCATCCTCCTCCTCCTGCCAGCCACACATCCTGCCCCCCCAGCACCATCCTGCCCCGGCTCCATCCTGCCCCACTCGCTCCATCCTGCCCCGCTCCCTACCATCCTCCCTGCTCCCTCCATCCTGCCCCCGCTCGCTCCATCCTGCCCCCGCTGTTCTTGCTACCCCACCTCCATCCTGCCCCCCCCCTCCATCCTGCCCCGCCCTCGGCTCCATCCTGCCCACCTGCTTCCTCTGCCCCCCGGCTCCATCCTGCCCGCTCGCTCCATCTGCCCCCGAAACAACCCTGCCCCCCATCACCATCCTGCCCCCCTGCTCCATTCTGATCAGTTTCCCAGGCAACGACAGGTCCTAAAGGCCTGTAGGACCTAGAAGACGGAGGTGGAGTGAGCCGGTGGACAGGTGAGTATCCTCACTGAACATTTTTTTTAACTTTTACTGTGGAAGAGCGGGGAGCCACGGGGAGCGGAGTATCGCCATATACCATAGTGCTGCTATACATGTACTGTAATGTACCGCCATATACCATAGCGCTGCTATACATGTACTGTAATGTACTGCCATATACTATAGTGCTGCTATACATGTACTGTAATGTACCGCCATATACTATAGCGCTGCTATACATGTACTGTAATGTACCCCCATATGCCATATCGCTGCTATACATGTACTGTAATGTACCGCCATATACTATAGCGCTGCTATACATGTAATGTAATGTACCGCCATATACCACAGCGCTGCTATACATGTACTGTAATGTACCGCCATATACTATAGCGCTGCTATATATATATATATATATATATATATATATATATATATATATATATAATATATATGTAGTTCACTCACGTTGACACTGAACAAGTTCTGTCAGTCACAGCATGTCAACTACATACATATTCTAGAATACCCGATGTGTTAGAATTGGGCCTCCATCTAGTAACTCAATAAACGTTATATATGGTTAAATAATAGATGTTCCATCACTCAATAGGAGTGGTAGGTTTTGGGCCGCAGCAGTCTTGTATATTATGCAGGCATAGAGGCTTGTGCACCTGTTTACACTTGATTTACTCTATTCAAAAGGGTAGTCAGGTTTTTTGGGGGAGGGTGTTAAAATTTAAGATGTTCATTAAACAAATGTTGTTATGGAAATCTTGGAACGCATAAATGTTAGATCGTGAGAAATGTAATTGCAGATCATGAATATTAAGGATGTAGGGAGATCTAAAAAATTGGTAATCATTTTAGTGAATTTTAATTCTGTTCAATAAAATCTGGATAACATTTCATTTCTCAATTACCTAATGTGTTTATTTTCCAAATTGTGGTAACATTGCGACATTGAATGGTCACACAGAGGTCACATTTTTCTGGAATAAGACATGCATTAAATCTGCTTTTGGGTATAAGCAGACTAAGCACACTCAGCTTTTATATGTGCAGGTTTAACCATAGGGCTAGCTTCCCAAATATGTTACAAAACAATAAGCCTGGTGCTTACTATGTTATGCTGCCTTTGAAGGCTGTTTTAGAAGCTCCTTCGAAGTTATTCACGAAGTCTACAATTTGTGGTTAACCCCTGGTGTAAAAGCCAACAGACTCTCTGCTTTTATCTGACCATAAACAATTAGACTTGGATATGGTACACTTGGTAATTGAAATATTAAGGGAAAATGATCTGATTCTCCTAGTAACAGAATTAGTAACTTTAACCTCCAGTTTTTCCATTTATAAAGCAAGACAAGTTTACCATAATATTTTGTAACAGAATTTTCCAGGAGCTTTTCATATTTTCAGCTATATTTACAGGTTTTTTTTAAGTAGGGAGATCTAGCTCAAATTTATTTATGCTAATCATTGGCGAAAACAAAATACATTTTTAAATTAATTTTATTTCAATATAAATTAAAAAGTGTTTCTGGTGTTTGGAAAATTGTAAAGTCACACATTTGCATGAATGTATTATAGAGTTGGTGTGATTGCTGCATTGAGAATTCTCAGCCTATTTAAAGGGAAGCTATCATCAGAAAGTTACTTATTTTATGAAACAAGGTTCTCGTTTCAAGTATTTAAGAAAAGACCAATTTTTTTTACTTCTTATCACAAAGTTTGTTTAAAAAAAATGTATATATGTATATATACACATACAAAGAAAAATTACTAAAAGACAATAATCAAAAAAACTCACCATGTGCAGTCACAAATATCTAACACCACATGCACTTAGCAGAATGCAGTCAGACCCCATTAAGTAGAGGCAAACACAGGTGCACAGTACCGACACAATAAATCACTCTCAACCTACCAATACAAGGGGGAGGTGACTGGCGGCATTTATTATACACACAGATAATGTTTGCATACATAGGACGCCATTCACACTGATACAGATACATATGATGCAGTTTGTCTGTATGCTACCCATTGATACAGTCCTGGCTTACTGCTCAGAAAATTTACTAAAAAAACAATAATCAAAAAAACTCACCATATGCATCCACAAAAGTCTCACACCACAAGCACTTAGGAGGATGCAGTCAGACCCCATTAAGTAGAGGCAAGGACAGCTGCATAGTACCCAGGGCCGGCCCTACCGCTGTGCGAGTTGTGCGGTCGCACAGGGCGCCGCCTGCCATGCATCAAAGGGGGCGCCAGAGAGACGGATATTTATGGTCTCTCTGCAGCTCCCTCCCTACCGGTATTCCCGAGTGTGACTCGGTGTTAACTTTAGCTGACAGAAGCGGTAACCCCGAGTCACACTCGGGTTTACCCGCAGGCAGGGCCGGGACGACAACTAGGCGCGCCATCTAGTGCAGGGCGCATTTTTGGCCGCCCCCTGGGAGGCCCCGTGCTGGCCGCC
Organism: Allobates femoralis; assembly: GCA_033576535.1. Classification (NCBI taxonomy): domain Eukaryota; kingdom Metazoa; phylum Chordata; class Amphibia; order Anura; family Aromobatidae; genus Allobates; species Allobates femoralis. The sequence goes on from JARQOC010000001.1 coordinate 190,690,235, forward strand.
GGCGGCCGCGGCGCGTCGGCCAGAGAGGGAGGAGGGCGGGAGTCCGACTTCCTGTCCTGCGGCTCTGCCCGCCCCTCCTCTCCTCACAGCCAGCGCCCAGCAGACGCACGGGCACGGTGACGGCGGTGGCGCGGTGACCGGTGAGTGTGTAAAGGCGCGCCCCTCCCCCCCAGTCCGCATACTAGGCCCTGTATTCACCACCACTGGGCCCTGCTGTATACACCACCTCCACCACTGGGCCCTGTATACACTAGCACTGGGCCCTGTATACACTAGCACTGGGCCCTGTATACACCACCAGTGGGCCCTGTATACACTACCACTGGGGCCTGTATATACCACTGGGGCTGCTGTATATACTGCTGGGGCCTATATATACCACTGGGGCTGCTGTATATAGTGCTGGGGCCTGTATATACCACTGAGGCTGCTGTATATATTGCTGGGGCCTGTATATACCACTGGGGCTGCTGTATATGCTGCTGGGGCCTGTATATTCCACTGGGGCTGCTGTATATAGTGCTGGGGCCTGTAAATACCACTGAGGCTGCTGTATATATTGCTGGGGCCTGTATATACCACTGGGGCTGCTGTATATATTGCTGGGGCCTGTATATACCACTGGGGCTGCTGTATATATTGCTGGGGCCTGTATATACCACTGGGGCTGCTGTATATACTGCTGGGGCCTGTATATTCCACTGAGGCTGCTGTATATATTGCTGGGGCCTGTATATACCACTGGGGCTGCTGTATATACTGCTGGGGCCTGTATATTCCACTGGGGCTGCTGTATATAGTGCTGGGGCCTGTATATACCACTGAGGCTGCTGTATATATTGCTGGGGCCTGTATATACCACTGGGGCTGCTGTATATATTGCTGGGGCCTGTATATACCACTGGGGCTGCTGTATATATTGCTGGGGCCTGTATATACCACTGGGGCTGCTGTATATACTGCTGGGGCCTGTATATTCCACTGGGGCTGCTGTATATAGTGCTGGGGCCTGTATATACCACTGAGGCTGCTGTATATATTGCTGGGACCTGTATATACCACTGGGGCTGCTGTATATATTGCTGGGGCCTGTATATACGACTGGGGCTGCTGTATATAGTGCTGGGGCCTGTATATACTGCTGGGGCCTGTATATACCACTGAGGCTGCTGTATTACCCCTGGGGCTGCTGTATTACCCCTGGGGCTGCTGTATTCCCCTGGGGCTGCTGAATAACCCCTGGGGTCTGCTGTATTACCCCTGGGGCTGCTGTATAACCCCTGGGGCTGCTGTATTACCCCTGGGGCTGCTGTATAACCCCAGGGGCTGCTGTATTACCCCTGGGGCTGCTGTATTACCCCTGGGGCTGCTGTATTACCCCTGGGGCTGCTGAATAACCCCTGGGGCTGCTGAATAACCCCTGGGGCTGCTGTATAACCCCTGGGGCTGCTGTATTACCCCTGGGGCTGCTGTATAACCCCAGGGGCTGCTGTATTACCCCTGGGGCTGCTGTATTACCCCTGGGGCTGCTGTATAACCCCTGGGGCTGCTGTATAACCCCTGGGGCTGCTGTATTACCCCTGGGGCTGCTGTATAACCCCAGGGGCTGCTGTATTACCCCTGGGGCTGCTGTATTACCCGTGGGGCTGCTGAATAACCCCTGGGGCTGCTGTATTACCCCTAGGGCTGCTGAATAACCCCTGGGGCTGCTGTATTATCCCTGGGGCTGCTGTATTACCCCTGGGGCTGCTGTATTACCCCTGGGGCTGCTGTATTACCCCTGGGGTCTGTATATACCACTGGGGAGGCTGCTGTATACCACACTGCTGGGGGCTGTATACCTGTGCTGGGGTCCACCCTCGGCTTATACACGAGTCAATAGGTTTTCCCAGGTTTTGGGGGCAAAAGTAGGGGGGTCGGCTTATACACAGGTCGGCTTATACACGAGTATATACGGGTAGTAATCCTACAATGTCTGCTGGACATGGTACGGGGAGGGTTTATGGCTCAGTTAGTACACACTCCATACTTCATGGTATGGGGAGGGTTTATGGCTCAGTACACACTCCATACTTCTTGTTATTAACCAGTTAATGCCCTCTTGTCCACCGCACTGCAGTTTCAAAAGAGGACAACAGCGAGACAAGCAGCAACACGGCGTCAGAGAGTCCCTGACCTCGAAATAGAAGATCCTCAGATCCTGGTATTGTGACATAATATTAAGAATAATACTTTTTGCATTTATATTACACTATGAACTCCACAGCACTTTACATACATCATCAACACTGTCCCCATTGGGGCTCACAATGTAAACAACCTATCAGTAAAGTAAAAGTAAAGACGCCTCATGTAGATATTGTTTCAGGATCTTTTTTGCAGGTGATTTTCTTTTTATAAATACTTATATTGCAGCATGCTTTGTGTGAGGCATTTTTAGGCGTTTTACATTATATGGATAAAAAAAACCACACTAGACAAGTGATAAAGCCAAGCATTATCCTAGCAATGTGTGCCCCAGGTCTCCATGGTTTCACATGACGTTATTTCACATGAGACCTGCAGCCAATCAGCAGCTGTTTCATTATCCCTTCCTTCAAAACTGTGATCCAGAATAAATGAGAGCTGCTGCTGTTCCCTGATTTCCTCGGGATGTCAGTTTTATATGAGGAAAGAGTGAAGGTGCCACTGATTGGCTGCATGTCTCATGTGACATGGTCTGGGGGCACCAAAGGGGAATTTTGCACAGGGCGCAATTTAGCCTGAGGCCGGCCCTGATAGTACCTGTACTATGTTAGCTTTTTGTGGCTGTACATGGTAAGTTTTTTTATTCAGCCTAATTTCAGAACATGCTACAGGACCTATGTGATGTCAAAACCATGTGACTACAATAGGCAAAGCTAAGTCTTCATAGCACATAATGATTTGCTTGCTTAGCTCCGCCCACTATGATCACATGACCAGGACATCACACATGTCTTAAATATTAACCTACCAGAAAGATTACATCCTCCAAGGTGTAGCATAACTGCCTCATTTACATAAGAAAATGTAAGTGTACAAATTACTTTTTTTCTCACTTTTACCATTACACTATGACCTCAGACAGGGATGATTCGAATAGTACTATGAAGCTGCAGGAATAGACAGTGATAGCTGGGGGGGGGGGCATAATGTAGCTGACAGGTTCCCTTTAAGCGTGTTGGAGGATCCATAATGCTGTAGGGTCGCTTTGCTGCATTTGTTGCTGGAGATCTTGATTGTATCACAGGAATCTTAAAATCAGAGAATTATCAAGAGATTTCAGAGCAAAATGTCCCTCCAAGTGTAAGAAAACTTGGTTTGAGTCAATAATCATTGGTCCTCCAGCAAGACAGTGACCCAAACCACACTTCCATATGTATCCTGGAATGGTTGAAAAAGAATCTCAACCTCAATCTTACTGAAAATATTTCGGGTGAACTGAAATCTGTCATTGGAAAAAGGAACCCTGCAAACATTCAAGAGCTTGAACAAACTGCAAAGAAAGAGTGGGAGAAAATACCAACTGAGAAGTGCAAGAAGCTTTTAGATATCTACAAGAATCGTAGGCTGTTCTCAATGCCAAAGGGTGTGCAACCAAGTATTAATTAGGTTGGCTTCACATTGGTGTTCCCCTCTGCAGCGTTCTGCGGAGGGGAACCGCCATGTGAGCGCAGGCACCGCAAGTCCCTATGTTTATCATGGGGACGCCCTGTGCTGCACTTGACTGTGCATGACCATGCGCTTCCATTAATTTCCGTGAGTGATTTGTACGCAGGCGTATGCCTGCGCACAAATCACACACTCTTGTCCACACCAGGAATGCAACATGTCGTGTTCCTTGTGCGGGCGAGAGTGTGTGATTTGTGCGCAGGCATCCGCCTGCGCACAAATCACTCACGGAAATGAATGGGAGCGCACGGTCATGCACAGTCAAGTGCAGCACAGGGCGTCCCCATTATAAACATAGGGGCTTGCAGTGCCTGCACTCACATGGCGGTTCCCCTCCGCAGAACGCTGCGGAGGGGAACGCCAGTGTGAAGGCACCCTTGGGTGCCTTTATTGCCGCACATGCTGTTTATTCTGCTTCATTGAAATATGTAAATTGCATGTTAAATTAAATGTTTTATTGTATTACTTTGGACCACTGATTAAAAATCCTGAGGATATATCTTTGGTACATTTTCATTTATTTCTGAAGATATTGTACAGTCTATGAAAATAATGAAGGGGTCAGTAATGGTGAGCAGCAATGTATAAAATGATATATACATAAAGTAAAAAATATATCTATGACAAACACCTAATTTAAACAAATGTAAGTTTCTCATGACAGCTTCCCTTTAAAGAGGACCTGTCACCCTCCTGGTGCTTTCAAAAGTGAAAGCACCACTGAATGCAGCATGTATGCTGCATTCATAGGATCTGTGTACTACCTCCCCCTGTACCCCGAAAAAAACTGTTTGCAAACTTTACAGTTAAGAAGTTCAGTGGGCCGGATCTGATTAAGAGGTCCCTGTCGCTGGCAAGGTCTTACCCACCTCCTACTTGTGTATTTCGCCCCTCTATGTGTCTGCCACTGCCTCCTCTTGCTCTGTGTCTGCCTTCCTTTTCTACTCCAGCTTTGTGTGACGTCAGGCAAGCGCACAGTGCTTGGGGTGAGCGAGGCCCAGCGGCTGTAAGGTGCATGCATGTGACGTCACATGGAGCAGGTGCAGAAGAAGAGGGCAGACCAAGAACAAGAGGAGGAGGCGGCAGACACATAGAGGGGATGGAATACACAAGTAGAAGGCAGGTAGGACCCTGCTAGCGAAGAGGACATCTTAATCAGATCTGACCCACTGGACTTCTTAACTGTAAAGTTTGCAAACTGATTTTTTGGGGGTACACAGGGGGTAGAGCCATAATACACAGCTTCTCTGAATGCAGCATACATGCTGCATTCATTGGTACTTTCACTTTTGAAAACACCAAGGGGGGTGACAGGTCTTCTTTAACCCCATCCCGACCCATGACGTTACACAAACTTCATTAAAGTCGGTGACTTCCCGACCCATGATGTTGTGCAACATCGCGGTATCTGCAATCGGGCCCAGGTGTTCAGTGATCCTTATCCTTATACAAGAGGACACATGATCCCTTGTTGTAGTCTTTGGGGTCACCGTGATGGTGCACTGTATGGCAGATCATTGCCATATTTACTGTACATTCAATTGATGCACACTGCTCCTCCCAATGTAGTACCTCCGGGCTACTGCCACTACCACAGTCTCCGGTTGCAACAAACTTGAGGTCCCGCCAAATTTAGCTCCATAGCCCACATAGGGATCTGCTAGAGCCAAGTGTTTGGGGCTGTTCGATGGGAACCTGTTCTCCCACTGCCAGCACATATTATCCCATTTCTTTGGGTCCATGCCATATAAATCTCCTGTGAGGATCAGTGCCAAGGGTCAAATTGGTTAATGGTCACTGTCTGTGGATTCCTATTCACCTACTGGGGAATCTCGTAGCTAAGTCACTGTGTGCTGTCCATTTTATAGACTAAGCCCCTTCCACCAAGAGCATCAGTACTCATATATTAACTCTTGATTAAACAGGGTAGCAGTCTTTGCTTTAGCCCCTAAAGGGAAAAAAACACACAATAACACTCATAATTATATCACAGTTACCAGCCCATGAGCTCAGAGCATTTTTATAAAAAGGCGGGCAGCAACGCACTCCCACACCCCATTACAGGCGACAACCCATTAAATTATTTCATAAGATTGTAGGCAGCGTGTTTGGCTGTGTTGATCTAAGCAGTCTGGAATGGCAGACAATTTGTGCCTATGTGGGCATTTGGCTACTAGGCACTTACAAGGATTTTGACCGAATTTGTAGCCACTATTCTTGAACAAAGGGATCTGCCAACAAGCATTAACATTATACATTTGTACAGTTTACAAATAAATAGCATAGAATGATGATCAACAACTATATATAAAGTTAATGTACTTCCCGCTAACATATGTATCCATTAGTTTCATAGCAATATAAAATGTATATTTAATAAATGACATATAAACATTATTAACTCAAAGACATGAATACTGTTTTGCAATTTTTATATTTTTAGACCATTATTTTCTTTGCGGTGAATCTCACTGCAGACCTCAAGAAGACCTGCAAAGGCCAAGACAGAATGCTTGCCGGCCAAGAGATATCTTGTGCTTTTTAAGATTTCATTTGATGTTTTCTTATGAAGTTTTGAGTTTAGCTATTTCTGCAAAACACTGCATACTATGTTTCATAGGCGGATATAAAATGATCTGCTTATCTTCTGTACTAGACTACATGGTTATTTAAATTGATAAATGTCGCTCTTACAAATTAGCAATTTTGAAATTAAAAATCAAGATTATATGTAAAAATTTTAAGGGCAAAAGATAACAATCTAAACTTAAAGCCCAGAGAACTCTAATCCCCTCAATTCGACAAACTCTAGGATTCCCAGCTCACAGACAAGGGGTTAGTTTTTGCCCTTTTGTTATATTGTAGATAAAGATTAGTAGCAATTCTGCTGAATTACAAACTCACCATTTCACTTTCATTTGGCAATAAAATTCCATTTGTATCTAAGTACATTGTGTTTTATGTAACTCAAATATTTTTTATTATGCTATGGGGCCTCTAGAGACTAAGAGCATAATAATCATAGAGCATTGAAAAAATTCTGAACCGGATTTTCCATATTTGCTTCATGTCAATTTAGTATAATGGTATAATGGTGGCTGGCCAACAGTGGTTGTGAGGCTGGTAGCAGAATACGTGAGTAAAGAGGGGAATGCGCTAGCCTTCTGCATTTTAGCATGATGGTAGCTGGAAAAAGGGAATCTCAACAACTACAGACCTGTGAATTATTGTCGGAGGATTTATTTTGGGTTTTTAAAGATGGGAACCAGGGATGTATTTTGTGTTTTATTGCAATATAAATATTTCTCTGTGATGTGCTTTTTTTAATGTTTACTAGAGATTCATAGTGGGCAGATCTAATATTGGCACGACATTAAGAATCTCAAGCTTAGTGCCAGCTGCCAATAACAAGCTGGCATTAACCCTTGTATTAGCCAGCATGCCACCGCCACGAGGGCCACTAGAAGAGCCGGGTAAAGCACCTGAAAATGTCGCTATGAAAGAATGTGCCATTTTCAAGGGCAGTTGCAGGCTGTGATTGTTAGCATGGGGGCCCAGAATGCTTGGAACTTACCACACTGAGCATCTCAGCTTCCAGCTACTTGGGTTTACCTTGATGGCAATCAAAAATAGACCAAATCCCACTAATTTTTAAGTGATTTAAAAAAATGGGCTTCTCTGTATTTTGATTGCCAGCCAAGTTAAAGCCAGGCAGCTGGGGGTGGCAGCCCATAGTTGTCCGCTTAACTTGTGTTAAGAATCAAAAATACAGAGAAGCACTACATCATTTTTTAAAATGATTTATTTTTACAGTAATATGATATCAATCAATGAGTGGGGGGGCGCAACAGACAATCACAGGTGCGGTCACAGAGAATGGGCGTCTGTGATTGTCTGTTGGAGTAACCTGAAAATTGCCCATACATTCTAGCATCTAGAATGTATGTGCAGTTTATAGGTTACTCCAACAGCCAATCACAGATGCTCATTCTCTGTGAAGGCATCTGTGATTGTCTGTTGGGCCCCTCCGCAGTGAATACCCAGGAAGTTAATGAGGTAATGAGGGGCCCAGAAGAACAAGCTGCCGGACGCCGGTAAGTATGATGCTGCTATGTAATCACTATATGATTTATTTAGGCAGCCCTCCAGCCCCATCTCATAACTATAAAGTCCGAGTTCAGAGTTCGGACTCAAGTTGGAGTAACATTCGGCCCTGATTTCGAACTTTAAAAAAAGTCCAGATGGGTCCCCCAAACCTGAACGTCGTTGAGTTTGCTCATCACTACTGAGGAGTTTAAATATTGACTGCAGGAATGATCAGGAATAAGGGATGGTGAGTATAATATCTAATTTTTTTTTTATTACTATCTTATCAGTTGTAGTCTACATTCCCTAAAGTATAAAACAACTTTTATAAAAGATTACTAATATTAAAATATGAAATTCATATTGTAAATGTTTAATAAAATACAAGAAATGCTTTCTGTATTCATAAAGAAGTGTAGAAATGCTATGACCTCCACAACCTCTTTATTAATGTACGGTATATAAAGTTCTATACCAAAACTGTGTTTTCAGCAGGCAAATATCTTTCATTTGTACATTTTCCTTTTGATGCCCTGCTTGAATAAAGATGTTCTTTCTTCATCACTCATTTAGAGAGCCGAATGCCAGTAAGCTTACACTTCAGGGAATGCTTCTGTATGTTATCACATTTGTGTCTTTACCCTGCAGTGATAAGGACATCTGGACATGATTTATTCCTTTAATTCAGGAGAAGACACAGACAGAAGAGGGTCCTTGTGCAAGAACAATATATGGGCCCTTTAGAGTCTAAAGGGCCTGTCACACGTGTCAATGTCGCCTGCGATATCGCTCATGCGTCACAAATTATTAATCGCCTGAGCGATGTGGAATTATCGCAGGTAAGATGTCACACGCGTCAATATGACCCAGCGATGCGGTGATGTCGCCATCTTGCGAGCGATTTTATTTAGTCGCTTGTACGTTGTCAAAATAGAAAATACGTCGCTGAGTTTAGTGTCACACGCAGCGATGCACAAGGTCTACTGAGCGAATTCTACCTGCATTGTAGCTGTAGTGCCACCCCCCTTACTTGTTGGGCCCCATTGCTCAGGTTATTTCAGTGGTATGTCCAAATCTGCTTCAGCTGTTAGGAGGAATATTGAAATTAATCCAAGTCTTCCTGAAGCCCATCAAGGTACGAAAAAACTGGTATATCAGTGGGTTAATTGATTATCTTTTTAGACTGTGTTTATAGGATAGAAAAAAATATATAGAAGTGCATCTCAATCAATTAGAATATCATCAAAAAGATAATTTATTTCAGTAATTCAATATATGAAGTGAAACACATATATTACATAGTGTCATTACAAATAGAGTGATCTCTTTCAAATGTTTATTTCTGTAAATGTTGATGATTACAGCCAGTGATCAAATCATTGAAATGCGTTTTATTTGTGGAACAACCCATTTAAGATCAGCACGACACTCTTTCTCCAGTAGAGTGTAAGTTGTTGAGGTATGAAGGGTATCCTCTCTTCTGTAGTGGGTAAGGTTTTATGGCCAACAGAGTGCTCTCTCTCTCCTTTCCCTCATGTGTATTTTCAGAGTAATTACAAGCTTTACAATATTGAGATACAAATTGCACTTTTATTTTTTTTTTCTAGTCGTTTTAGAGGATTTGAAGATGTCACTATCTGATAGCTTTTGCTATACAGAGCCGTGCTGATGCAGGACTTTGTACAGCACAAATAATCATGACCTGTGAATGCTGAAGTCCAGTCAGCATTCACAGGAACTTCGTCCTGGCATAGACAGGAATCATCAGGCGACACCCAATGGTCATAAAAACCAATCGGCGCCCCGCCTCCGATGGGCGCAGGGAATGGCACACTCCCCACCAGCGTGTGTTAGAATGCAGCGCCAGAGTTTGACAGGATGATCTAACTGATTAGCTCGGCTAACATATGTGGGGAAAGTTGCGGCCTCAGCGTGTTAGCCTGCATCAAAGACAGGGAGGTGACTACGGATGTACCAGGATGTCCAAGGTCGTGAAGATTTTTTTTATATACAATTGTGATCATACAGTCATCTCTGACAGTTCAGTGAAACACATAATAAATACTGACAATGTGAAAAATAAATGTTAGAGAAAAGCAAATTGATTTGTCAAGAATAGAATTCATGTAGGACTTTTAGGAATTTGCCAAACAAACTCTCAGGGGAAATGTCACATGCAGCTGTATATGGTAAAGGAGCAACTGCAGATAATATGTGGATATTAAGTTAATACCAGGCACATGCAGGGTACGAGGCAGTGTTAAATTGATGATAGTGACATCGTTGGCTATAATGACCAATACCACTGAAGGCCAGTTTTCCCCAGCTCCAGTCCTCAAGAGCCACCAACTGTGCATGTTTTCAGGATTTCCTTAGTATTGCACTTGTGATAATTTAATTACCTGTATAGGTCATTATTCTAAAAACCTGTGCATTGCAAGGAAATCCTAAAAACATGCACTCTAGGTGACTCCTGATGACTGGAGTTTGGTGTAGGCTATGATCCAATAGGCTCTGATCCAATAAGCTCTTGGTCATGCTGGAGAGATTTGCAAGCTGCATGCTTGATTGCTTTTAGACTGGCAGGCATATTATTACCAACAACCAAAAGAATGACTAATAATGAATAATGATAACCATGATTTTATAATGTCGGTAAAAAACACAAATGGGGATTTGTTTTCCATTTTTCAAAGGTTAGTCAAACTTGGCGTAATACCAGGATAAGGCTAGGGTCACACAGCCCAGCCGTTTTTGCTTCTGAACCGTTATCCGGAACCGTTAATGGATAGTGCACTTGAGTGCACCTGCGTTATTAAAAAATGGCCATCCGCTTTTCCTGTGCACAAAAAAAAACATTGCTAGCAAAATTTTTGGGAGCAGTAAAAAAAACGCATGCGTTTTTTTAACATGGGGCCCTATGGAAAATGCATGTGTTAACGCATGGTACATATAGGTACCATGCGTTAACGCATAATTGTTTTTAGGGAAAAAATTACTAAGTCCTAAAAATGGCCAGGATCACAAAGCACTCACTGATCTCAGGGAGTCCAGTCAAGGAAAACACTGCGGGCAGCTGGCTAAAGCGCTCAAACACAGCGAAATCCATAATGCATTGCCACCTGGAAATTTGAATATGCAAATGGAGTCCATGGAGCCTCGATTAAGAGTCTCAAACATGGGACTAGCCAGATATCCCTCCAGGGAAGGACCTAGCCCTGGGGTGGAATCCTTACGGAGACCACCATAACCACCATATTAAGTGGCCCTTTTAGTCAATATCCCACTCAGTTACGAGTTAAGGATATGACAAGGGAATTAACAGAGCCAGGTATCCATCCACAGACAGCTGTTTCGGGGTATTGCCCATCAGTGTGGAGTAGGATTCTGGCTAGGTGGGAGCAATGCCTGGTAGACCAACATCACAAAGCACTCACTGATCTCAGGGAGACCAGTCAAGGAAAACACTGCAGGCAGCCGGCTAAAGTGCTCAAACACAGTGAAATCAGAAATGCATCTTAATCGAGGCTCCACGGACTCCATTTGCATATCAAAACAGCCAGGAGCTCAGGAGACACTATTGTCACCTTAAAAAAACAGATTTGGCTAGGGAAAGCCTCTCGAAAACGGATTTCTATGTGTGACCCTTGCCTAAGCTGTGTTTTTTTCCAGGTGAACTCTTTGCTGAACAGATGACATCTATCTGACCAAGTACACCCCTCTCTACGGTACTTGCAGAGTCAGTGCTCCCCAACAAGTGCCAGTATTTCCACTACAACAAGTAGTCAAAGCATCAGTTGTGTCGCAAATACTGTATTCTACTGTATTCTACTTCTTCGAAACACAATACAGAGACATTAACATTGGTTAAATATATAATACAAGGCACTGGCCATAGGCAATAATTCTACATGATTCACTTTGTCATTGTACTTTTCAATTACCGTATATACTCGTGTATAAGCCGACCCGTGTATAAGCCGACCCCCCTACTTTTGCCCCCAAAATCTGGGAAAACCTATTGACTCGTGTATAAGCCGAGGGTGGACCCCAGCACAGGTATACAGCCCCCAGCAGTGTGGTATACAGGCCCCCGCAGTGGTATACAGGCCTCCCCAGTGGTAGTATACAGCCCCCAGAAGTGTGGTATACAGCAGCCTCCCAGTGGTACATACAGGCCCCAGCAGTGTTACAGCAGCCTCCCCAGTGGTATATGCAGCAGCAGCCCCAGTGGTAGTATACAGCAGCCCCAGAGATATATACAGCAGCCCCAGTGGTAGTATACAGCAGCCCCAGATGTATATACAGCAGCCTCCCCAGTGGTATATACAGCAGCAGCCCCAGTGGTAGTATACAGCAGCCCCAGAGATATATACAGCAGCCCCAGTGGTAGTATACAGCAGCCCCAGAGGTATATAAAGCAGCCCCAGTGGTAGTATACAGAAGCCCCAGAGGTAGTATACAGAAGCCCCAGTAGTAGTATACAGCAGCCTCCGTGGTATATACAGCAGCAGCCCCAGTAGTAGTATACAGAAGCCCCAGTAGTAGTATACAGCAGCCCCAGTAGTAGTATACAGCAGCAGCCCCAGGGGGTATATACAGCAGCAGCCCCACGGGGTATATACAGCAGCAGCCCCAGTGGTAGTATACAGAAGCCCCAGTAGTAGTATACAGCAGCCCCAGTAGTAGTATACAGCAGCAGCCCCAGTGGTAGTATACAGCAGCAGCCCCAGTGGTAGTATACAGCAGCAGCCCCAGGGGGTATATACAGCAGCAGCCCCACGGGGTATATACAGCAGCAGCCCCAGTGGTAGTATACAGCAGCAGCCCCAGTGGTAGTATACAGCAGCAGCCCCAGGGGGTATATACAGCAGCAGCTCCAGGGGGTATATACAGCAGCAGCCCCAGGGGGTATATACAGCAGCAGCCCCAGGGGGTATATACAGCAGCAGCCCCAGGGGGTATATACAGCAGCAGCCCCAGGGGTATACAGACCCCCCCCCATTAGTATACAGGGGCCGCAGCTGTATACAGCAGCCCCAGGTGTATACAGCCCCCCCGTGGTATCCAGGGCCCCCCTTGCTGCACCTGTAAAGGAAGATGTCAGTATACTTATCGCTGCCGACGCCGCCGCTCCGCTTCTCGGTCACCGCGCTGCTCCGGGTCTTCATGTTTCCTGTTCCTTCTCCGACGCTCGAACAATGACGTCATTTCCTGAGCGCCGGAGAAGGAACAGGAAGCATGAAGACCCGGAGCATCGCGGTGACCGAGAAGCGGAGCGGCGGCGGCGGCAGCGATAAGTATACTGATATCTTCCTTTACAGGTGCAGCAAGGGGGGCCCTGGATACCACGGGGGGGGCTGTATATACGGGTGGGGGGGGATCCCACGGGGGGGGGGGGTGCTGTGATTTTATTTTATCTATATTAGGTTCATTATTCTGTAAATGGTTTTACCAGGCTTTAAAGAAGTCTCTGAAATCACTCTACGTGACTGCAGATAGACAAATCATGACGAAGTGCACTGTGCACACTGCCAGGATTCACCTCCATTTCTGAAGCGAGTGAGCTATCATGTACCGTATATACCCGTGTATAAGCCGAGGGGGGACTTTTCAGCACATTTTATGTGCTGAAAAACTCGGCTTATACACGAGTATATACGGTATGTGCATAGAGTTAGGAAATACTTTGAAATACAGCTATGATATGGTAATGAAGAAATACTTTAAAAGTTAAGCTTTAATCATACCCTTGAGTAAGGGGATATTATAGGCAATTTTCACAATATTGGAAATAGGTACAGTGGGGAAATAAGTATTTGATCCTTTGCTGATTTTGTAAGTTTGCCTACTGACAAAAACATGAACAGTCTATAATTTTAAGGGTAGATTAATTTTAACAGTGAGAAATAGAATATCAAAAATAAAATACAGACAATCACATTGTCTACTTTATATAAATGTATTTGCATTTTGCAGAGAGAAATAAGTATTTGATTTCCTACCAACCATGAGGAGTTCTTGCTCCTACAGACCAGTTAGGCTACATTCAGACTGCATTTTTTTCCCTCCTCCATTCTGCTGCGTTTATAGCTGCAAAACAGAAGCTGTCAAAAAAACGGACCCAAAAACCAATTATCCGTTTCTGATCCATTTTTTGCTACGAATTTGAGTGCTGTGTTTTTTTTCGCCATGTGTATGGGTACGATGAAAACATTGCACACCATACACAAAACACTGGGACCATGATTTCAGCATAGACATTTCCATGGAGAAAAAATGTAAGAAAAGATAGACAGACAGATAGCTAGATGGCATATAAAAATTGAGATAGATAGAATGGCTAGAGTGGGGTACCATCTCCCGCTGAATCACTTCCTGGGCCGCCTATTAAGCTGCTTGCATATTCACTAACCTACCATCATAGCGTGCTAAATATATAAATAATTAAAAAAAAATGCATGGGGCTTTGCAGTATTTTTTAAGTCTAGCCCGATGAAAGCAGATAGCAGCGAGCTGCCACACTCAGCTGCCTAATTTTACCTTGGTTGGCAAAAAAAAATGTGTGGGGTCTGCCCTATTTTTAATTGCCAGCCAAACTAAAACTAGGCAGCTGAGGGCTAGTATTCTCACCTGGGTGAGGGCCCATTGTTTTAGGACCCCCATGCTAAAGAATAGCAGCCCACAGCCACTTTTGAAAATGGCACATTCATAAGTCATTTCCACACGCTTTACCAGGCACTTCCAGCAGCCCTGGTGGTGGGTAACACGCTGGGTAACAAGGGGTTAATTCCAGCTTTGTTTTACCTGCTGGTATTAAGCCCTGAGATTCTTAATGTCACGCCAAGTTAGACCTGGCCATTAAGAATCTAAAAAAAATGGGTTAAAAAAGACAACACAGAGAAAAATTAATTTATTAGAAATAAAAACACAGACACACTTAGAGATGCCATCTTTATTACTTTATTACTGCATCGTGGTGAGTGGTAATGTCAGCAAGGACACCATTGCCATAGTAACTGAACGAGCGGTTACTATAGCAATGGTGACTTTGGATCACTGCAGCTAACTCCCTGCTTACCGGCGCCGCTATCCCTTCCGCTCCTAAATGAGCCAGCTCATTCAAGGGCCACAGGAGTTAACTTCCTGCCTTCCACACCTCTATTCACATGGCTCATTCAGGAGATGGCTCATTTAAGAACTAAGGGGATAGCAGCGCCAGTAAGCAGGGACATAACTGCGCTGATCCGAGATCACCATTGCTATAGTAACCACTCGTTTGGTTACAATGGCAATGGTGTCCTCGGTGATGTCACTGCTTACCACATCACAGTCTCTGCTCACTCATTCAGTGATCAGAGAGCACAGGGAGCTGAAGTTTTCTATCTCCCATGCTCTCTGATATGGCAGAGCTACATCTGCTGAAGAAGAGAGAAGACAGAGAAGTTGACAATTGTAGGTGGTATGAGAGTGGGGAGTGAGTAATAAAGATAGTGTCTAAGTGTGTCTGTGATTTTATTTCAAATAAATTAATTTTTCTCTGTCTTGTGTCTTTTTAAACACTTTATTTGAGATTCTTAATGGCCGGGTCTAACTTGTCCTGACATTAAGAATCTCAGGGCTTAATACCAGCTGTTAAAACAAAGCTGGCATTAACCCCTTATAACTCAACGTGTCACCCACCACCAGGGCCACTGGAAGAGCCTGGTAAAGCACCTGGAAATGGTGCTTCTTATGAATGCGCCATTTTCAGGGGCGGCTGTGGGCTGCTATTCTTTAGCATGGGGAGCCCTAAAACAATGAGCCCCCACCCAGCTGAGAATACCATCCCTCAGCTGCCTAGTTTTACCATGGCTGGCAATTAAAAATAGGGTGGAGCCCACACTTTTTTTTGCCAGCCAAGGAAAAATTAGGCAGCTGAGGGTGCCAGCTCGCGGCTGTCCGCGTTTACTGGGCTCAACTAAAAAATACTGCAAAGCCACATGCATTTATTTATTTATTTAATTATTTATTTATTTATTTAACATTCTATGACAGCAGGTTGGTTGCCATACATCAATGTGTATGGCAACCAAGTACAATCCCCATTCAGATTGGGGAAATGCACTCTGACTGCAACAGCAAATCGCAAAGGCTCTCACAGAGTGTGAGTGTCTGTGATTAGCTGTTGGCCTGACAGTGCAGTGAATTCGCAAGTTGCTCAATGAGTGGCTCCGGAAGAAGAAGCAGGGGACTGGTAAGCCTGATTTAGCTTTTCTACCATCTATCTATCTGTCTATTTATCTATCTGATTTTCTATTCATCTCTCTATTTATATGTATTCTAACTTTATGGGAAAAGTGGATCTGAAAAACGCCAGCCACATTGACAGATCCTTTTCTAAAAGAGAGCACTCCTAAAGTGAAAAAATGGATCACTTTAGAAGTGCCCTGTGTAAATGGCAAAACTTAAAAGCCCATAGACTTTGCTGGGATGTCATTTGAGTGATCTGTTTTCTGCAGTGCACTGCAAAAAAAGATAAAAAAATGCATAGCCTAAATGTAGCCTTAGATGCGCCTCATCAACTCGTTACCTGCATTAAAGACAGCTGTCTTACATTGTCACCTGTATAAAAGACTCCTGTCCACACACTCAATTAATTAGCCATAGTCTTACCTCCACAACATGGGCAAGACCAAAGAGCTTTCTAAGGATGTTAGGGAAAAGATCCTAGACCTGCACAAGGCTGGAATGGCTACAGAACCATAAGTAAGACACTGGGTGAGAAGGAGACAACTGTTGGTGCAATAGAAAGAAAATGGAAGAAATACCAAATGAGCGTCAATTGACATCAATCTGGGGCTCCATGCAAAATCTCACCCCATGGAGTATACAGGAGCATGAGGAAGATGAAAGATCAGCCTAAAACTACACAGGGTGAACTTGTTAATGATGTCAATGCATTTGGCATTAACTCAACTCGCCATGTTTGGAGGAAGAGAAATGCTGCCTATGACCCAAAGAACACCGTCCTCATAGTCCATCATGGTGGTAGAAACATTATGTTTTGGGGGTGTTTTTCTGCTAAGGGCAGAGGACTACTTCTTACATTGTTGTTGTCAAAAACCTGTTTCCTTTCCTGGGTTTCTGCCCCCCAATTTATTTCATGGTAGTTGAAGTCCCCCATAATTATAACTTCCCCCTAATTTGCTGCCTAATCTATTTGCTTTATGAGGACACTTTCTCCCGCTTCCATTATATTTGCAGACTTATAACAAACCCCTATCAATATTTTATTATCCTTTCTTCTTTCCCTGGACAGATTATAGCCCTGTAAATTAACAGCCCAGTCAAGGCTGTAATCCAGCCATGTCTCCAATATCCCTACCATATCATAATTTTTTTCCTACAATAAAAATTCTAATTCCTCCATCTTATTTGTAAGGGTTCTGGCCTTAGTGTACATGCACTTTACGTATTTCTCTGTACCTTTACTCCTGCTGACTGTCCTAACCCCTTCTTTCATGCCACCCCAATTTCATTGCTTATGCCCAAGCCACTATCTCTACTGTCTTCCCCTCCTGCACAGTGATTGCCCTTCTCACTCATCCCTTGTTTAAAAGCTCCTCCTACCGTCCAGTTATTTTCCCCCAGCACAGTTGCACCCTTCCAATTGAGGTTTATCTCATACCTAGCGTAAAGCCTGTATCCTACAAAGAAGTAAGCCAACTCTCCAGACACCCAAAATCCTCCTTGCTGCACCAATTACTGAGACACTTATTTATCTTTCTAATCTCCCTCTGACTCTCTGATGTTGTACGTGGTGCAGGCAGTATTTCAGAAAATACCATATTGGAGGTCCTTGCTTTAAGCTTAAAGCCTAATTCCCTGAAATCATCTTTAAAGGCCTTTCACAAACTTCTAAATCTGTCATTTGTTCTGATGTACAACATGACCACTGGGTCTTCACTAGCCCCTTGCAGTAATCCGTCAACTCTGAAGCGATGCTGGGGCTCACTGGTACGATGGTACCCATAAGCAGGTGCTGTGATTGGTCCACCCCGGCACGCTACATTAAACCGTAAGTTCCTTTTGTGTGTGGGTGCTGATGATCTTACTTGTGGTGGTCTCAGACCGGTCCGGTTATGCTCTTCACCCTGTCTTCAAGTGTGCCACTGAGGGACGACAGAGACTGTAACAAGGAAAACTTTACTGTTCACAACTTGGATGAAGATTATGCACCAGGTAGTGCTCTTTTTATATTCTATGTAACACAGAGGCACAATCTTAATGGCTACTGGTGACAGCATATACCTTTGGACATTTCTTTGGAAGTCAGGTAGATTAGGTTCACTTCACATATGTAGACAACCAAGGACAGTGATTCCTAGCAGAGGGATGCTCAACACAGCCCTTCCCTCCCTTTGTGCATTAGCCAGGACTCTCCCTATATTCTGAAGACTTCACTGGATTCACATTCCCTTCACTCAGTTCGACTCACAAAACTTTCTCCAACTTCCTAGCTTCTGAGGTTCAGTCACCCACACTTTGCTTACTTCAGAACTTTCTGCTTTTTGTTCCCTTAGCTTCCCATACAACACCAGTTCTGGACTCCTTCAGCCAAAGGCTGACCTCTTTTTTCTGTGTAGCTCGTTCATTCCGGACTCTACTAAAATCTTCTGTGTCTTTCCTTCAGTCTACAGACTGGCAACACCCCCTGTGACTCATCCCAGACTTTATTTCTTTTGTTTCCTGCAATGCGGGAGTTTCACCTTTAGCCTGCATTCTAGTCTATACACTTCTTCACCTTTCACCTACATTACTACATGACACTTACTTAAACTATCTGCTACTAGCGTTTTTTGGGTGCTGTAAAAAAACGCATGGGTTGTTGAAAAAACGCATGTGTTTTTTTAACATGGGACCCTATGGGACACGCATGCGTTAACGCATGGCACATATAGGCACCTGCGTTAACGCATGCGCTAACGCGTATGCGTTTTTAATGAAAAAATGACTGCATCTAAAAAACTTCTCAAAAACGTTCAGAACCACAGGGGACACTATTTGACACCCTTAGAAAAACTGATCAGTTTTTCTAAGAGCTAAAAAAACGCATTGGTATGTGTGAACAAGGCCTATGATAGTCTCTCCTGATTGGCTGATCTATAGTATAAGATAAGATAGCTTCATGGCATTATGAGGAAGCCTGCCCAGTCATGTGTGAAATCACATCAGCCTTTTGTGGCTTATGCAATCTTATAAAATATGTAAATAGACGTCTAGCACTTTTTTACAATTCAGGCAAACTGCATATTGTGAAAAATTTGCTGTTTGATCTGTTAATTACATGAAAGTTAACCAAAATCTGATTAACGTGGAATCAATTCAATCTTTTCCTGTAAGCATCAGTAATTTGGATGATAGATAGGCCAGGGTCGCACATACCAATCCACTTTTTTAAGCCATTAGAAAAATGGATTTGTTAAATTTAGGGTGCCAATAGTGTCCCCTGAGGTCCTGGCCGGTTTTTGGACTTAGTCATTTTTTCCCAAAAAACTCATGCAAAAACGCATGTGTTAACGCATGGTGCCTATATGTACCATGCATTAACGCATGCGTCTCCCATAGGGTCCCATGTTAAAAAAAATAAATATGAAATATGCACACACACGTGCGTTAACACATACCCGTTTTTGGACTAGAAAAAAAAAATGGCTAAAAAGATCAAAAAAACTGATCTAAGCCAAAAAGGATGGTATATGTGACCCTGGCCATACATACAGTAATAGCTTCAGTCAATGTTAAAAGGAGCAGAAGAAGGATGGTAAAGACTGTGGTAGTACTCTTCTCATTAATACAATGTCACGCCATAAACTAGGGTACATCCAGATTCAAATGTGTGTCAGTCGCACCCGGATCAAAGGTCTCTAATGTACAACACAAAACTACAAACAGGAGGAACACTGGGGGGACAAATACAACAGGGAGGACCCTGCTCCTAGATGACAGAGGAAAGGGAGTCCTCCTGCACTCACTTGATCTCTCTAATGATCATATATGGGTTCTTTCAACCCGACGCTGAGCAGGATGCCTAGTCTCTTGCTGCCCCTGATAATAACCCTCACTAGGGAGATGTCTGGCAGGAGTACTAGTCCCAACCGATGCACTAAAAACCAACAAGTAAGGAAGACTGACAAGAGAAACACCAACACGGCTTAACAGCTCCTGCCACTCTCCTAGTCAGCAGACAGCTTGGCAATGGTCAACTCTCCAGAATAGCTCCTTATACGCAGCTTGGCTTGGAATGAAGTTCAATCACTAGCAGCAAATCCTGGATCATGTGACAATATAAAGGAGATGCGAGTAATAACAAAGTAGCCTCACCTGAGGAGAGTACCTAAGAGCTGTGCTAGCAACAAAAACTGATATTAACTCCTGCATTGCCAAAGAAAAGAAGGGAATGAGACTCGGGTCCTAAACTTGTCAAAGTCTATAAGGCAACATGAGAGAAACGTGACATACAGAGAAATTATTACTACAGAATGAGTCCACTTTATCTTTGTAAACTTACTTTTGGCATTTATTGTAGGAATTCATTTTCAATAGGAAATAAAGCAAGGGCACAAAAAAATTCTAAGAAAAGATACTGTATTATTTAGATTTCACAGCTAATACAATTATTTATTAAGTCAGAAGTGTTGACAAATCCTCTTTAAAATAATCGGTGATCCATGCCCAGATATGATGAGGGGAAGGTAATAAATAGTGAGTACACAGTGCTTCTTTACCTTAATTGTTCATGCTACTTCTCAGGACATATTTCAAAAGCGGTCATTACCTCTCCCTGCCATTACTAGTATTGAAATGTGTGGTTTTAAAAGATATTTAGCAAATAATTAAGTCATATGATATACTAAACACAGCAATGCTACTGAAAGTAATACATATTTTGTGTTATAAAAGATTTATCCATTCATCATTGACAGTAATGTAGAGAAGGCCTGTTTTCCATTGTTTTGTCTCTGAGTACCATGGTGACTTGAGTAAACAAGACTTATTAATGAGCATATGTCAGCAATACATATCCATGGTATGAATAAAACCAAGTCCTTCTTTGTGGTATTCCACTTAATCTATTCTTCATGTTCTTTAAGCGTCTTTCCATTTATATTCAGCTGCTTGGATGCAGTGGTGGAAGGTGTTTATGCACTGCTTGTTAATATCTCATCTGTTATTACGTTTTCTGATATGTTTTCATCACAATTATGATTTGTACATTTTGAGTTCACCTCAGGTCTATAGCACAAAGAAGTGTTAGATGACAAAATGTAACAATATTTCATAAGACTATAGTACTATTTTGCATGAATTGAATTTTTCTTTAAATATGCTCACTTATTATAATTATTGCAATTAGTATCACTTTGGTTGAATTTCTCACCAATAATTACCAAATGCACAAGTATTAAAATGGTGTCAGAAATTTAAAGGAAACTCGTCATGAGGATTTTATTTCTCAAACTAATGATTTATAAAAATCCATCAAATTTTTCTTAGAAATTCTTCTGAGAAATCATATGCAAATGAAGTGCAAGTGCTTTGGGGAAAGATATTGCACTTGCAGCTTTCCTGCCCTCTCTCACCATTCCGCCACTCTTGTTTCAGTCACCTGCCTCCCCTGACATGTCAGTCAAATATTGAAGACAGGAGGCAGGTGGGGGATTGGAGGGGAGCAGGAGAGCTGCAAGTCCTACCCTAAACCACTTACAGCTCATTTCCCTATGATTTCAATACTGGATTTTTCAGAAACGACAGAACACATTTCTGTAATCAAGGTATGGATTTTATAAGTATTAAGATACCTGTTTAAATATGCCATTAATTAGAGATATTCAATTAATTGTAGAACTGCCGGGACCACTGCTATCCTATGCTCCTAATACGGAGCTTTCCTCTGTTATTAGGGAGGACGCTGCTTCCGCTCTGCTTACCCGATTCCACGCCGACACACCAGGCTCCCAGGTGCACTTCCGGGTTGCGAGGTTCACATCCGGTAACAGTATAAAGATACTGCAGCACTTGCCGGGTCCTGAGTGAAGTAAAATTCTTTATCTCATTGCAGTGTGGTAGGCTGAATGTAGGGGGTGCGGACGGGAGGATGGGGGTATACAGAAACGATGGACCGTTTCGCGCCTCCTGTCGGTGCTTCTACAGGTTACAACAACCTGTAGAAGCGCCGACAGGAGGTGTAAAATGGTCCATCATTTCTGTATAATCCCATCATTTTCCCTGTACCCCCTACATTCAGCCTACCACACCGCTATGAGATAAAAAATTTTACTTCACTTAGGACCTGGTGAGTGCTGCCTTATCTTTATGCTGTTACCGGATTAATTAGAGGTATAAAAGTTCCCTTTCCTGATTTAATAAATTACATCTCTGGTCCTTAATCAGACACTAAATATCTGTATATATCATTTACATGATACTACAATTGTTTTGTTTTAGATGCAATTATGGTTATATATACACATGTAAAATTTGTAAAAATGTCCAGTTAGGGAATTTCAGGTCATTTATTTTAGACAAACTCAATCTCCATAACATTTACTACTGTTAATACTGTTTATGCTTATGCAATGCTTAAAGGGAACCTGTCACCTGGATCTAAGCCCCTACACTATCACTACCTGTCCCTGCACCTTCCTAGCTGCTCCCTATCTATCCCTCTCTGAGCTAAATCCGCCCTATAAAACAGCAGAAAAATAACTTATAACTTACAGAAGTCCTGAGGCTGGGGACTGAAAAGGCGGCCCCAGGCTCCATTCTGCCCCTCCTCGATGCAGCAGCACACGCCCCGCTGGGCAGCGTTATTCTTTCTTCATCACCGCCTCCTCCATTTGGAATCTCCCACCTGCTTTACACCTATCATGTTGTGGTGATGCAACCTCGATGTGTCCCCTGACCAGGACACAGCATATGGGAGATTGTATCTTCTGCTCGGTAGCAGCACACACAGGGTCAGCTGCTACTGGAGCTGAGTGCTGATGAAAGCACTGATGCCCAGGTGTGCAGGTGAATAGGAGATATGAGCTGCCCTGGGCAGTGGGGAGGGGGTGGAGTGTGTCAGGACAGCAGCAGGAGAAGCTGTGTAGAGAGCTATGTGAAGATTTAACACAGCCTGTGAGCTCTCTGAGTAGATGTTCATGAGGCTAATGAGCGGACAGTGAGGAGAGAAAGGTTGTGTGCTGACCTAACACAGCCTACCCTGGGGAAGGTACAGAGCTTCTATATCAGCTGTTGGGATTGTATGAGGTTGTACTTGGCTGCGCCCCGACCCCTGGAAGTCTGTGAATACCTGAACTGTGCAATTAAACTGTGTGCTGTGTGAGTAAATACCTGATTATACATGATAGGTATAAAGCAGGCAGGAGATTCCAAATGGAGGAGGTGGCGATGAAGAAAGAATAACGTCGCCCAGTGGGGCGTGTGCTGCTGCATCGAGGAGGGCAGAATGGAGCCTGGGGCCACCTTTTCAGTCCCCAGCCTCAGAGACTTCAGTAAGTTATAAGTTATTTTTCTGCTATTTTATAGGGCGGATTCTGCTCAGAGAGGGATAGATAGAGAGCAGCTAGGAAGGTGCAGGGACAGGTATTGATAGTGTAGGGGCTTAGATCCAGGTGACTGGTTCCCTTTAATTGCTGCAAAATACTGGTAATACTGTTAATATTTCTGCAATACTAATTATCGTCACCCTATAATATATGCTATAAGTTGGTGACCGGCTACTCTAGTGTTTGAGTAAGATTGAGTAAGGCTTTTCAAGGGTCATGTTTGCCTGTTGCAAGAAAGATAGGTGTGTCTGTCTGTCCACATACCCTTACCCATGGGTGTGGCTAATAGTATATAATGTGGCTGTTTATATGGCTCATGGGCTGACAGAGCGATTGAGACAGTCTCAGGGGAAAACACCCCTGGAGGTTTGTCAGTCCACCAGAAGGGGGGCTGTGAGTGGGCATTGTAGTGCAGGCTGGAGTCCTGCAACCAGAGAGCCAGTCTTGTACGCATCCCTGGTACTATCACACAGAGGTCTGCTTTTTTGGTAAATGCTCAGGGGGCAAGTTTGTAATGTGTTTGTCACATTATGTAATGTAATATGATGTAATGTATGGCATCCAGGTGGCTGGAAACAAAAGCCTTAAGTTCCTTGTATATGGACTGTTAGGGTCTATGTCACTGCCGTGCTACACTGTAATGCCCAGTTACAAATGGTGTGACTCCCTATAGTACCTTTTTTAGCTGATGAGTTGAGATGAACACACCAGTGTATGTTTGGGTTCGCCGGATTCGGCTGAACTTAAAAAAAGCCTAGTTCAGGACCCAGACTTGACTCAACTTTACCCTGAACCTCATAAAGGGCAATGGCTACCCAAACTTAAGTGCTATATGATGGTGGTAGAAAGAGCTTGGGGGCTGCAAAAGGGAGCAAAATGGGGATTAAAGCAGGGTAATTATACATACTGTGTTTTTCAAGAAGATAAGATGGCTTTTGGACTATTTCCTGGCCTGCTCATTAAACCTTATGAATATTCTCTACTTACCCAGTCCATCCTGCAGACTGAATTTAGTGTTTTCGGGACTCATAAGCGTGGGACCTTGGACACTCGTTACGAGCTTACATATTTTGGTCCAAAATAGCTACCAATACCTGACATGTGATTCATGTTTTGTATTATTTTTTTCTCTATGCAGGGTGCAGCTAGGCCATAGAGGGCGTCTGTCATGTTGTAATGTATTTATGAAGTGACTAACAGCCCACCTTAACTTATAGTAGGGGTGAGAGTAGTAGGTTGGGTACACTTTGAATCACACATTTGTGACTGGCGCCCTAAAGGAACCTCTTTCTGTGTGCATACTAAATAACAACAATAACCCCCTCCAAGACAAGGAGGCTGAGAGTGATTGGAGTGTTGGTATTATGCACCTGTGTTGCCTTTTCCTATATAACTAAGGCTTACTGCATCCTGCTGAGTGCATTTCGTTATAGACCATATAGCTGCTGATGGTGACACTACACACAAAACTTTAGAACAGCGCAGGGCAACTCAAGTCCTCAAGGGCCTCAAACAATGCATGTTTTCAGGATTTCCTTAGCATTGTACAAGGTGTTGGAAGCCAGATTATTAAATTACCACCTGTGCAATGATATGGAAATCCTGAACACATTCACTGAATACAGCCCTTGAAGACTGGGGTTGCCCACCCCTGCTCTAGAAATTTATGTGTGCTTAATAGAAAGAAAAGTCAAAATTCCCAAATTACTTTTTTTGGTCGCCACGATGTTGAAATAAAATGCAATAACAAGCGATCAAAATAACACATGTACCTAAAACTGGTGTAATTAAAAACATCAGTTATGGTACCTTTACACGCCGCTACCGAGGGTAGCAACAGGTAGGCACCGCAATTGCACGCGCGCGTTTTCAACGGTTGCTAACGGTACCTGATGCCGCAAATACACGCCGCCACAAGGTGCTCCAAAGAAGGTATTTTCGTTCCCCGAAAGTGCCGATACCTTCTGTGGAGCACCTTCCCTTATTTACATGCCACTACCACAAGGGAATATGGGCGTACATATTGTTCGCCGTAACTACATAGGTGTGACAGAGTAGTGTATTACGCGACGCTCGTACGGTGATTGGACAATGCAATAACATCATGATTGGCCAGCCAGAGCAGGGAGGCTGGCTAATACATGACGCTATAGCAAATGTGTATTGTGACTGATCAGCTCGTTAAATATGCCGCCCTGTGCAGGGACAGCCAATGGGTACACAGTAGTCCCCACCAATGATAGCTGATGGGGCGTGGTATACATGACCTGTAGCACGCCCCAGGGAACTCAAATACTGTGCCTGTGCCCCGATTACACGCGCACTGGTTTATGCGGGTTTTAGAGCTAACACAGTATCCAAAGAGACAGGAAGGTACAACTTGAATTACACGCCGCCACTTTGCGGTGCTTTGAAGGTAAAAGGTACAATTGTGTCTGATACCTGCCGGTTTCTACCTTTCGGTAGCGGCGTGTGAAAGGTACCATTAGGGGGCTTTCACATCAGCAATTTTGCTGATGTGCGGCAGATCCGGCAGATTTACCACATCTGCAGATCTGCCGCCTAACGACCTCCCTTGCGGCACCGATCGGCAAGCCCCATGCTTTGTTTATGTGGCTTGCGGTCAGTTGCGGCAAGTGCGGTTACGCCGGATCGGCAGGATACAGCACTTGCGGCAACGCACCGGACAGCCCCGGATCAAAAAATCTGTGGTGTGAAGCCAGCCTTAGATTCACTCTTGCTGTGCTGTCCAGCTATCCTCTCTGGAGCTTTCTGCCATTTCAGAGACTGTGATGTGTAGGGATGAGCAAGTAGTGAAATATTCGGACTTACTGGAATTGTAACGAGTAAGTTCTAATACTCACCTATTCGTTACGAGTAGCGAGTGCAATGCAAGTTATTGGGAAATGTGAGTACTAGTCTGCTGGACCCTACAAAGCGACTGGGGCCTGAGGAAAAGGCTGAAATGGATGCATGATTTTTTAAAAGCCGGGAATTAAAAAGCCATCTGGCTCTTAAACCCCCTTCTTATCATGCCATTATCATCACTCAGCATTTCACCCCCTTCTTACCATACCCACCCTCAGCATGTCACCTGCTTCCTAACATACCCACTCTCAGCATCGTTTAAAAGCCGGGTGGTAAAAAAACGGGCAGCTTTTTAAACGATCAGCTGATGCTGACCGTTTTAAAGCCGGGCGGTAAAAAGCTTTTAAATGATGCTGAGGGTGGGTATGATAAGAAGGGGGTGACATGCTGAGGGTGGATATGAAAAGAAGGGGGTGACATGCTGAGGGTACGTAGTACGTATGATAAGAAGGAGGTGACATGCTGAGGGTAGGTATGATAAGAATAGGTGACATGTTGAGGGTGGGTATGGTAAGAACGGGTTTACCGCCTGGCTTTTAAACAATCATGCATCCATTTCAGGCTTTTGTCTAAGACCGCTTTGTAGGGTTCAGCAGAATAGTACTCACATTTCTCTTTGACTTGCATTGTACTTGTTACTCACAATGAGTAAGTTTGCTGTGTAACGAGCATCCCGAATACCGTACTATTCTGCGAGTAGCAAATAGTAACGAGTATACTATCCCTAGAAATGTGATATGTTTAATGGATATGATGTTTGTAACGTCTTTGTTGTGCTTTGCTGCCATGTACTGGCCATTATTATAATATCCATCCTTTCCTTGACCTTCAATCTACCAAAATGCTTCTACTTGCCCTCATTATCTTCTGCCTTAAACTACTGCAACATCCTCCTCTGTGGCCTACCTGCTAACACTCTCACTCCTTTCCAAGTCAGTCCTTGACTCTGCTGCCTGACTAATCTACCTCTTTGCTCGCTGCTCCCCAACTTCTCCCCTCTGCAAATCCCTCTGTTAGGTCACAATTCACCAATGAGTCCAGTTCAAATTACTAACACTGACATGCAAAGCCATCCATAATGTGAACCATCCCTATATCTCCAAACTAATCTCTCAATATCTTCCTCACATAAGCTGTGCTCCTTCCAAGACTCTTTCTCTCCACACTTGTTTCTTCTTACTCCATCATCTGAGACTCCTGAATATTCCATCCTCTGGAATTCTGTGCCCAACATGTCTGACTATCCATCAATTCTGTTCTTCAATGAACTGAGAACATCTCTTCAGGAAACCTACAGCCTGCAATGACACTCTGCAATGCGGCCCCTGTGTGCGCCACAGAGGTACTGCACAACCAGAGTGTGTAGTATTCCTGTGACCAGGGGACTGGAATGTCAATCAGGGACCACCACCACACGCATCCTCACACCTTAGATCAGAGGACCTTTTGGTTAACCCATTGCTAGGGAATCAATCCCGGTGGGAGGAACTTAAGTGGAAAGTGGAGAGCGGAAAGTCAGTCAGGAGTGAGGAGCAGTTGGAGAAAGTCGTTGGAGGGGAACCCTGCAGTAGCGCAGTGGAGAGCACCCCAGGGGAGGTGTCCTGGGAACTGAAGGAACCTAGGGGCACCAGAATTGGGGTGCACCTGAACCTGGACTCAGTATTACTGACCAGGAGGGTTAGTCCGACACCAGAGAGGCGGCTCCGAAGTGGTGCTGGTGTTCATCCCCAAGCCGCAGAAACCAGACAGCACGCACCTCTTTAGAGGTCGCGGCAACCCTGGCATAATTCACCTAAGGCCCCTGTGTAGGATTGAGGAGGCCCTGAGAGCGATAGAGTCCAGGAGGGGGCCCAGTGGCAAAGACACAAAGAGGAGGCCCAGAGGTGACAACTCCACACCGGAGACTAAAGGGCACTAGACTCCGTGGGGATCGGCGGTGGCTCTGTGAACAGGACAGTAAGGACAGATGAAAAGCAGAGAAGACACATCACAGAGGGTCCCTGTGTAACATCCTAATCCTCTGGTGACTAACCAGGCCAGCAGCACCCGCAATTGTTCGTGTAAAGACTGTTAAGCTGCTTCTGTCACCAGTAGGGATTGGCGAGTCTACTCGCTAGGACTCGTTACTCGGCGAGTAGTAAGGGACTCGCAGGACTCGGTACTCAGCGAGTTTCCCAGCGATTACTCGCACAGTAACGAGTCCAATGCAAGTCAATGGCAATCCTAGTTTTGTCAGAGTTTACTTTTTCTCACTCGCTAGACTCGCTATATCACATCGCTATGTAGCTTGAATCTCCCCAAATCGTTTAAACAATCGCACCGCTTCACGATACCCGCTGTCACAGCGAGCTGACGATCTGAGCGAGTCTACGAATCCGGTCCTGTATACTGTATTCGGGACTCGCGAATACAGAATCTGTTATGTTCCGACAAAGCTTCCGAGACAGCCAACGTGTTAGGTCAGAAAACTTGTGAAGATGGACAAGCATGTTAGCCAATCATATTCAGTAATGCCACAGCCATGTTGGTTGTGGCAGGACTATGATTGCTTTGTCATCTGATGCTATGTCATTATGAGAGGCGAGGCTGTATATAAGCCTTGCCACCGCCATTACCTCCTCATTCCTGTGACGATCTGAGCTAGTGCAGGGGAGGTAGATGCTGGAGCAGATCATAGGGAGTGTCAGTCAGTGTAGTGAAACTTCAAGATTCCTTATATTTAACCCAAACAGCTCTTCTGAGAGCTACCAGGAGGACAGAGGAGTACTGTGTAGAGGACTGTAGCAGGCAGGCAGGCAGGGAGGAGCAGCCTTACAGTGCACACAGGACCGACTCATAGCTTAGCTTTCTCACTCAGCTTTCCTAATACTGAAGTCAGAGGCTTAGCTGAGGTACTATTTCTTATTTTTTTGCACCTGATAGATTTTGGGTCATAATAACCCCTTCAGCTTTATTTTCTCTGTGGCAGACCAGTACGTTGCTGCTCTCCTACCTGCAAATAGCACGTACGCCACCTGCTTGTGCGACTGCTTGTGCGCACTTAATAATTTTTGCAGGGACTAGTGTGCTGCTTCACTGCCAAGTGTTAGCACACACTTAACCCGCCAAAACGGCAATGCGAGCGCTTTCCGAGACACATCTGCGACTTGTAAACGCACATTACTTGCTATTACTCGCTTCCCCATTCATTAACATTGGACTCGCTAGACTCGCAACGAGCAGCGAGTCCCGGGCTCGGACTCGCTAGAGTCAAGCGATTCTGAGTAATTTAGGACTCGCCCATCACTAGTCACCAGTAAAGCCCGGTTCAGAGACTAAAGCTGTGTGGTGTGTTTATTGCCTGTGCCGGAGGAACCATACTACTGCTCTCAGAGATGGACAGCCAGCATCTCTACCACAGGAGTCGCAGCCCTATGTGAATTCTCCATTTTCTTCCATCTCTGCCCTGGGGATCCCGCTCCACCTATGGGGAGCACCACCATCTAGCTGCCCTTCCATCATCCCCGGAGGTCTGCAGCAGTGACGGTGCCATCATCGGACACTGTAGGTGGCGTCACAAACACTCTATATTTTTATTTAACCCCTTTTCAGTGACCTCCAGGGCCACTGTCCAGGCACATGCCACCCGGGTCACCACCTCAACACCAACAGAGCTACTGCAACCCCCAACCACCTGTCTATTTTCCTATTAACCTGTAGAATATAAACCCACATAAGCAGGGACCTCTCATCTCTGTTCTAGTCTGTCATTGTTAATTTGTAAATATTAATTGTTAAATTAACTGTTAGTTTTTCTACAGTCCCGATGTACTGTCTTTAACTAAGGGGGAATGGGGACACCTGAGGGGTTAAGTGCCACAGAAACAACACAATGGGTTAACTCCCCACACAACACTGGACACTGCACTAGTACCACTAGGCCAGAAGGTGGAGCTCAAGCAGCTCCCTTATATATTCTGGTGTCCAGAGGAAGTATGGAAGAGCAGATGGCAGTGACAGTCAGTTGGAGTTAATTCAGTTCCTGGGAGGACTGAGGAAGAAAGACTGGTGGTGTAAAGGGGCTGCCTTAGGCCTCTCCACAGCCTGCTACCCACTTCCAGGCCTAGCCAGGGTCTGAGGGAAGGAGTAAGAGAAACAGGAGAACACATCTGGGAGACTGAGTTACCTCACAACTCGCCCCGGAGGAGCGCACAGACCAGATACCGGATCCGAAACTGTGACTGACACATGCAGCACAGTAAACATTGGACTAGTGGAGGTTATATATCTACACTGTACCTCAGCAAAGCAACACGGCGGGGTCAGAAATACAGAGGAAAGACTCAAGTTGCCTAGCAAAGGGGGTACCTGTGAGGAGAGACAGGCCAGCAGCCTAGCTGAAGCGGCAGCAGGGCCACACACACAGCACAGGAGAGGGAAGCTGAGGACCCAGACAGGGTGGGAGCAACCCGGCCCCGGTACAGACTCCGTGGACAGTACTCTGCTAACAACATCATCTGCAGTAAAGACTTGGAAAACTTAAAAACCGTGAGTTTGTGTGATCCTTGTGCTCAAATTCTGCGTTCCCTCACAAGCAGTTATCATCTCTACTACTACCCTTATCCTGCAATATCCATAGCACTATCTATAGACTGTTACTATCTATGCCCTGGGGAACCAAGCTCTACCTGCGGAGAGCCATTACATCCCCAGCTGCCAAACATCATCCCCGGAGGTTCTGCAGCAGCGGTGGTCATCCTGACCACAACCCATGGGTGGGTCACAACAAACTCCCATGTAAATATTCCCCCATTACTTGCGGAACCCGGGACACGTCCGGACCAAGACGCCGTGATATCCCCAGCAGTACCCCGATCCGGTACCGAGTACCCCGTCCAGTGGGCTCCACAACTTGCCATCATGAACAGGATCTACCGTGCCCAGTAAACCGAGCAATGTGTACTGTGATTAGTGACTGTTTTGAACCTGCTGCCATTGCAGAGCGCGCGGCAAACTGAATTTGAACTGCACCACAAGAATTGTAATTTTGAATTTCCGCCATTACAGAGCACGCGATGTGCGGGAAGAATATGGGGCAAGTTATTGTGGGTGTCACTCTGCAAAGCGCTTTGACATCATCCGGAAGGGAAGAGAATCCCTGGTGCACCGCGGAACCTTCAAGAGACATCTGGACGGAAGCGGAAGACAGGAGGGTCGACCTTAACTAAGGGGGCACAGGATGTCGCAACCGGAAGAACCAGCGGCGCAGAGCAGCGGAGGAGCAGCCGGCGAAAATCCAGCACCGGATAATAGAGGAGCACCCGGCGGAGTAGCCGGTGGTGCCGCGGCGCAAGGAGCAGCACCCATCATACCACTCCTGATGCCGTATACTCTGGGAGCAATGTGGCTGCCCCAATACTCCGGTGAGCCTAACACCCTCCATTACTTTATTACAAAAATACAAGCTTACTATGTAAATGTACCCCTTAACTGAAGCCCAGCATGTCGGCATGATTATTGGACAATTAACTGGCAATGCACAGCGGGAAGTAGCGTCCTTCGCTGGACACAGATAAGGACACTGTAGAGCATCTTGTAGCTGGACTAAAAGCAGCATTTGAATCTAGTGCTGATACCCGGGCTAAAAAGAGGTTCTTTGGATGTCAACGAAAACCCATGGAGAGTGCCAGAGACTATGCCTAAACTTGCAGGAAGCACTGAAAGCACTTAAACTAGCAGAACCTGCCTTAGCCCCGGCTGCTGACAAAATGCTAATTGACCAGTTCATGGAGGCCTTTTATCCCCTTCTCACAGAGGACAGCTGAGTATGATAATTATTCATAATCCTGAAATAACATTTGCTGAGTTAAAAGATAGAGCCATCCGTCTGCAGCAGTAGAGGAGCCCTGGGATCTGAACTTCATCCAGCAGCACCCCAGCAGCCAGGAGTATCAGTGACATCGGCCATGTCAGAGACTGCTGCTGAAACACAGAGAGCCTATCTCGAATGATGCCCTCAACCAAAAGCTAGATGCCCTGAAGACACTGTATTTCCATGGCTGAAGTCATCAAGGAGCTGCAAGGTTCCAAGCCTGCACCCAAGATCGAGTTGGCGACCAGCAAGGAGGATGTCCCGTGGATGAGACCCAGGAGATACCAAGCGATGAGAGGATGACCCAGCGACCGCTATCAACTGTATGGACAGCCCATTTGCCAACGTTGTCAGAAACCAGGTCACATTGCCCGGGAATGTGCTTTAAACAAGAATTCCCTGGCAGGCGGGCCACTTCCCTGGAGTAAACTCTCAAGGTCCTTCAGCCTGGTATGACAGATTCATGGGAGGACGTCCGGTCATCCCTATTGTGTTGGATGACATTCCCTTTAGTGCCTTGTTGGATACCGGGTCCCAGATAACATCGATTCCACATCTTCTATACAAAAGTT
The DNA here is from genome assembly GCA_033576535.1 of Allobates femoralis. Classification (NCBI taxonomy): domain Eukaryota; kingdom Metazoa; phylum Chordata; class Amphibia; order Anura; family Aromobatidae; genus Allobates; species Allobates femoralis. Next base: position 190,722,901 of record JARQOC010000001.1, read on the forward strand.
CCTGGGACTGATTCAGACATTAATAGTGGTCCAACTGACATTGTAGTGAACTTACGGGCTAGTAATGGTCAACTAATACTGCAAGTTGGGTTCAGAGAAATGACCATTCAGATTGTGAAGGTAGAATTGCAGAACCAGGGCATTATAATTGTAAATGCTGACCGGCGAGATCGTGAACCAATAATGTTACTAGGAATGAATGTAATTGAAAATTGTTTTTCTGAGGTAATTAATGTCTTACAGCAAATCACCGAGACTGCCAGAACCGGACAGCAGAGGCTTCTGCACAAAGAAATAAAAGCCCTGATGTTAAAACAACAAGTAGACATATCCGGAGGTGAAATCGACAGTGTACGAGTAAGTGATCCAATACCCATTGTAATACCTCCCAAAACTGAAGTGTTGGTCTGGTGTAGAGCCGCAATAGGCATTGAAGGGCAAGACTATCAAGCCCTGGTAGAACCCGTGTACTCAGACTGTAGACCCCCTATACTAACAGCCAGAGGGTAGTGGTTACGCCTTCTAATTGCGGGAAGATGATCAATTACCAAGTTGTACATGGCTAACTGTCACGGTGATTACAATGCCATCAAAGCTGGCGAGCCCTTGAACCCGTCAAGTCAGGCGGATGACAATGACTCAGGGGAAAAGCTGGAGGATTGGTGACAAAAGCTACATGTGGGTACTAGTTCTACACCTCCCCATTAAAAGCATGGAGTATACGGGTAGGAAAAGAATATGAGCAGATATTCAGCAAACACCTGATAGACTTTGGGCAAATTAAAGGGGAGAGCACACTATACCCACAGGTAACCATCAGCCTATAAAAGAGAGGTATAGACCATTACCACCCCTCACTACCAAACCACCAAAGACATGCTCAAACAAATGAAAACTGCAGAGGTAATAAGAAACAGTTGTAGCCCCTGGGCAGCACCTTTAGTGTTGGTTAGATAGAAGGATGGGACCATGAGGATGTGTGTAGATTACCAGCAGATCAACCGCTTCACACATAAGGACGCATACCCTTACTTAGGAGTGAGGAGTCATTAGCCGCATTAAAATCTGCTAACTACTTTTCTACCCTTGATCTGACTAGTGGGTACTGGCAGGTTCCTGTGGCCGAGGCTGACAAGGAGAAGACAGCATTTACTACGCCGATGGGCCTGTGTGAGTTCAATTATATGCCGTTTGGACTCTGCAACGCACCCGGTACCTTCCAACGCCTGATGGAGAGCTGCCTAGGACATAAGAACTTTGAAACTGTCCTCCTGTACCTAGATGACATCATAGTCTACTCCAAGACGTATGAGCAACATCTACAAGACCTGGCAGAAGTGTTTCAGGCCTTATCTGGATACGGCATGAAAATCAAGCCATCCAAGTGCCACCTTCTCAAGCCAAAGGTACAGTACCTGGGACACGTTGTGAGTTCAGAGGAAGTAGCACTGGATCCTGATAAAGTCACCGTGATAAGGGATTGGCCAAGACCTACTAATGTGAAAGAAGTGAGGAATTCCTGGGCCTGGTAGGCTATTATAGAAGATTTATCAGAGGATTCACGAAGTTAGCAGCTCCCCTGCAAACATCCTGGTAGGACAGTCGAAAAGGTCTTCAACCCGTAATCCTCCTTTCCAGTGGAGTGAAGAGAGGAAAGACTCCTTCAACAAGCTAAAGTGTGCGCTGACAGGAGAAGAGATCCTAGCATATCCAGATTACCATCAACCCTTCATTCTGTACACGGATGCCAGCAATGTGGGACTGGAAGCAGTACTGTTACAGAAGCAAGGAGGCAAAGTGAGTTATTGCCTTTGCAAGCAGGAAACTCCGGCCTACGGAAAGAAACCCCGAGAATTACAGCTCCTTCAAGTTAGAACTACTGAAGTAGTTTGGGTAACCGAACGTTTCAAGCATTACCTGGCAGCTGCAGAATTCACCATTTACACTGATAACATCCCGTTGACCCACCTGCACTCAGCAAAATTAGGTGCGTTGGAGCAGTGATGGATAGCCCGGCTGTCTAACTACTATTTTGTCATCAAAATAGGGCAGGCCGCACGAACGGGAATGCAGATGCCT